>JASVEL010008069.1:0-55036 GCA_032618575.1 Nicotiana noctiflora
CTGTTGTTTACTGCCTTTACTGTTGATTATAGAACTGTGTAGTGTTCTTACGAGAATTCTTACTTTCAGTTGTTATTTATTGTTATTACTCACTGAGTCGGAGTACTCACTTTACTCCCTGTACCTTGTGTGTAGATACATGGATCTCGGAGGCATAGTTGAGTTTGTTGTTGCTGCCCAATCTATTTATCAGAGTCATGGAGGTAGCTGCCTGGCATCCGCAGGACCCGATTTCTCCTCTTGTCTCTTTTTACTTCCGCATCTGGACTTTCATATGTATAGGATATTGCTCAGTTGTATCTAGAGGCTCTAACTCGTGACGCCAGATTTGATAAGGGCTGTATTGGCATTATTATGGTTTCCATAATACTTTTATTCATTATCACAGATTGAAAATTTCCTTAGCTGATGATTTAAATTCTAATAGCCGATAAGGAGTTTCGTATTTGGGGTTGAGAGTGTTAGAAAGGTCGGGCTTGCCTAACAAGGTATTGGGTGCCATCACGACTGTGGTTTGGGTCTTGACAAGGTGGTATCAGAGCCTAGGTTACTAGGTCTCGCGAGTCATGAGCCGGTTTAGTAGAGTCTCACGGATCGGTACGGAGACGTCTGTACTTGTCCTCGGGAGGCTGTAGAACCTTTAGGAAAACTTCTTATTCTTGAATCTATTGCCGTGCTACTTTTTTGAACTAAGAACTAAACTTTTGTATTCTATTCTCTCGCAGATACCGAGGACCCATGCTACCAAACGTGGAGGACGACCACCAGTACCACCCCCTCAAGGCCGTGGACCCGGTAGTGGTCGTGGTCGAGGCAGAGTAGCAGAGACAGCATCTATTGACCCACCAGTTACCTTAGTTCAGGGCCGGACTCCAGTTGTTGATGCTCCAGCAGCACCTGTGCAGGCACCAGCAGTACCCATTGTGATTCCGGGTCTCCAGGAGATCTTGCCCGAGATACTATCAGTTTGCACTGGCCTAGCCTAGGTAGTCTCAACCACCCCTATAACGGATACCTTCTCGCACACCCGAGCGGGTGATGCAGGGTTTACAGACATAGGAGTAGCTTCAGCTCAGCCGGTGGTACCAATTCAGGATTTCGTGGTTCCAGCTATGCCAAATGATGAGCAACATCGTCTCGAGAGGTTTAGTAGACTTCAGCCTCCATTTTTCAGTGGTACTCAGGGCGAGGACGCCCAGGGATTACTTGACAAGTTTCAGTGTATGCTTCGGACGGCGGGGATTTTGGAGTCCATCGGGGTAGCATTCATCGCATTTCAGTTCACTGGGGCTGCCTTCACATGGTGGGAGACATACGAGCGGCGTAGGCCGGCAAGTGCAGCACCTTTGTCATGGCAGGAGTTCTCTACTATCCTTTCGGAGAAGTGGGTACCACAGTCGCAGATGGAGGAGCTTTGTAGGCAGTTCGAGTGGGTTTGATAGGGAGACATAACTGTCACCCTATATGAGGCGAGATTTTCTGAGTTAGCCCGTCATGCCTCATGGATGGTTCCGACCGTCAGTGAGAGGATCAAGAGGTTTGTAAATGGACTCAACTATCACCTTCGTATTCTGATGACTCGAGAGATAGTCCTGGGTATTTCCTTTGAGGATGTAGTTGATATTGCTCGTGATATTGAGTTGGCCCGCTGTCAGGATAGAGAGGAAAGGGAGACCAAGAGACCTCGAGGTTCTGGTAGCTTTAGTGGTGCTCCGTCTAGGGGTCAGTTCCATTAGAGCAGAGGTCGATCATTTAGGCCTCCTCAGACAGATCGCTCAGAGTATCGTGGGTCATATTCTAGTCGGGGTTATCGTGGCTCTAAGCAGAGTCAGCCATCTCTCAGTGCACTTCCAGAGCAGAGTTCGTCTCAATCCCCATCTATTCAGGGTTCATCTCGGCCGAGTGTATCAGCTAGCCACTCTAGCATGAGGGGTTCCCTTCAGTCGCAGTTCCCAGCACCCAGGAGTTGCTACGAGTGTGGTGAGTTCGAGCATATGCGGAGGGAGTGTCCTCGCCGTGTAGCCAGTTTATATCAGCAGAGGGGCCATCAACAAAACAAACTTTAGCTACTAAATCTTTCAATCATGCAGAGATAATAGCTATTGATGAAGCTAGCCGAGAATGTGTATGGTTGAGATCAGTGACTCAACATATTCAACAATTGTGTGGTCTTTCCTTAAAAACGAAGATTCCAACGATATTATATGAAGACAATGTTGCTTGCATAGCTCAACTTAAAGGAGGATATATCTAAGGAGATAGAAAAAGCACATTTCACACAAATTTCTTTTTCACGTACGATCTTCAGTAAAGTTGTGAGATACATGTTCAACAAATCCGTTCAAGTGACAATCTAGTAAATTTATTCATTAAGGCATTGCCAACATCAATATTTGAGAAGTTGAGATATAAGATTGGAATGCGTCATCTCTGAGTTATCAAATAAAGCTTTCGCCATGGGAAGTATAAAACGCGTTGTACTCTTTTTCCCTTACCCAAGGTTTTGTCCTAAGTGTGTTTTCCTGGTAAGGTTTTTAATGAGGCAGTACACAATGCGTATTACAAGATATGTGTACTCTTTTTCCTTCACTAAACTTTTTCCCACTGGGTTTTCCTAGTAAGATTTTAACGAGCCACATTATCTTTTAGATGAACATCCAAGGGGGAGTGTTATGAATATGTTAGAGTGGATGTCCAATGAATACTCCTAGACGGTTCATGAACTATTTGATTTCATGCACTTAGTTAATTCATCACTTAATGTTTGTAACTTTTAGGTGTATTCTTGTAACCTTTCAAGTATCTTATATCCTATAAATAGGGTATTGTTTATCCTATGAAGAAGACACAAGAGATACTTGAATAAGATAGATTTTACATTCTCCTCATATACATCTTGTCACTATTACTATATTATTCTATTTTGCACTCATTTTTTAAGTCTTAACAGTATATTTTTTGTATATATACACATTTTGTATGTTATATACAAAAATTATACAAATTTATACACTTTTTCAACTACCAAATGTGAGTATCTTTTGGCACAGGCAAAAACTGATAATATCCCGTTCAAATATGTTCAATCTAGTCCAACCTTTTCTCAAACTCTGTACATAGTAGGAGCATAGTGCACCAAATTATCTTTTAACAATGAGGTGCCAATTGTTACGTACCTTAAGGAGGAAGGTATGTCATGCACAATTAAATTGCAGCTCAAGGAAAGATGAAAAGAAAGCAATAACAACGGCAAGCTATTAAGAAAACAAACGTAATAAAGATGTAATAATAGAGATTTACAAATAATAGAATGAAGCCAAGTAAGAGTAATATTCCAAAAATAACCACGAGAAGATTTTATATATTGCACATCAAGAGGTTAAAAATATTCAAGATCTAAGCTGAGATAAAAGGGCTTTTGCTGAAGCGCTAAGTTGGGGACATCCATATTTCTGTATTAAGATGGAAAGATTTTCTTGCGTTAAATTGACTTTCCTTTCTGTACAAAACACGTTGACGTATATGCAGTGCTATATTTTTGTATTCAAAAATAAAATATCCCACTAGCAGCATTAAAAGTCAAGTCAGAAATCCGCTCAAGCTTTGATTCACCACAGTTAGATCTGTACTAAATGAGAAAACCCTGCAATAATTCAAAATTTAGAAGAAAAAAAAATCAATGAGAGTAAAGGATGTAAAAAGATGGGTGTACCAAAGTTCTATTAGTCCCTCTGTCCATTTTATATGTCAGTTTGATAAGACAAGAAGTTCAAGAAAGTAAAGGACACTTTAGAATCTTATGGTCTTAATGCGTATAATGTACCAAAAGTCATTTGGATTTTGTGGTCTTAAACATGATATGTGAGATGTTGAAATTAAAGAGTTACTATTATAGAAAGCGACATTCCTTTTGAAACGGACTAAAATTGAAAGTACAACACATAAATTGAAACAGAGGGAGTACAAACTAAGAATTAAAAAATTATGTCCTTAATATGATGGACGTGATAGCCTAAAATAGAGATGAAGTGGGAGCTGATAGCTTCATGGACAAGGATAAAGCTTTATAAGCACCAAGAAAGCCATTCACAAGGTCTCAAGTTAAGGAGAAGCAAGACAAGGTTGTTGGGATTCAATGGGAGATCAAGAGGGCGCTAATGGTGGAAGAAGAGCTCAAGAACTATGGAGAGGATTTAGCTAAGTGTTACACTCATTTCATGGTCCAAGTCTAAGTCCAAGAGGAGGTAGATTGGAGTCCAAGCACCAGCCAAGGAGGGTCTAAATTAGGCGCCTAAATCAACTCACAAAGGAACAAACTTGGCACCCAAGTTAGCTTAAGGGGGAGCGACCAAGACATAGGAGAACGAGTCAAAGTTCCTTATCTTGTTTCCTAGTTTGTTAGCGTATATTTGATGCTTTCCTAGGTAGTTAAAGTTTTATTTTTCTTTCCCTAAGATTATTGGAATCACTTTCCAAGATTGATTTGATTTTTGTTTCCTAGAGTTTTAACTTTTTCTATGGTAGTTGGACTTGTTGTCCAAAGTAGTTTAGAACTTTATTTCCTTGTTCTTTTAGGTAGAATTTCGTGACCCCTTCCCTGTGTAAAGGGGTCTCTTCTTTGCTTTAAAACTTAGACTATTATCAATAAAAATTGTGAGATTTTTCTTGCACTCTTGTGTGTGGCTGCTCTTGGATTTATTCTTCAACCTTCAAGACTCAACTTAAGCTAGTAAGATTAAACTCTTTCGAAATCTTAGATCACTTCTAGGTATTTAAGAAAGGTGATAAGTTTAGGCTTATTGCTATTGTTATTCTAAAAGGTTGGGTTTTACAATCTATCTCTTGTGTTTAATTCTCTACCAAAGGCGAATAGTTCTTTGTTAGCTAATTGTTGTTGTAAGGATTCAACTTCAAGAATAGACTTCTTGAATTCTAGAAACTCTTTCTTGAGTTCATTCTATCATTAATTTTCCGTCCTTTTTTGTTTCTTTATTTTCTTTTAGCTTTCACACGTTTCTTGATTTTCTTATTTTTCTTTAGTAATTATTGAATTCCCTATCGTATTGTTATTAAGTGATATCAGAGCATAGGCTAATCAAGATTTCAATCTTGATAATCTTGGAAGGTTCTTGAGCAACAAAAAGAAGGTGAAAAAAACGAAATTTAGCCCCAACAAAACTGCTATTGCTCATTATTATTTTTAAAATTCAAGTATTATTAGGTTTCAAAGTCAAGAAAGAAAACAAGAAAAGTGATTCTTATTTTTGTGTGTTTTGGGTTTCCTAAAATTCTTTCCTTTTTTTCTACTAACCAATTCCTATTCTTCGTAGGTTTGGTCATCACTTTTCTTTCCTTTTCTAACTCCATATTCTTATCACTAAGGGTTGTGACTACTAAGGTTTATTAATAAATCTAGAGATTTGTGAGAAAGCACGGGAGAAAATATAGTATTGATGTATTAAGACAATAATACACTGAGCATATACACAGCACATGTCCTAGTCCTAATACATATGGCATTAGGGTTATATACTTCTATTTACACAATGAAACTAACACTCCTCCTCGAGCTGGTGCATATAAATCATAAGCTTGTTACATATATAACTAATACGAGGACCAGTGAGGGACTTGGTAAAAATATCAGCAAGCTGATCATTTGACTTTACAAATTTTGTAGCAATATCTCCTGAGAGTAACTTTTCTCTAACAAAGTGACAGTCAATCTTGATGAGTTGTATTCTCTCATGGAACATTGGATTTGATGCAATATGAAGAACAGCTTGATTATCACACACAAGTCCCATCTGACTAATCTCACCAAATTTCAGCTCCTTGAGCAACTGTTTGATCCAAATTAGCTCACATGTGGCCATAATCATTGCTCGATATTCTGCTTCTGCCCTAGACCGAGCAACCACATTATGTTTCTTGCTCTTCCAAGACACCAAATTTTCTCCTACTTAGACACAATATCCAGACGTAGAATGTCTATTAAAAGGTGATCCTGCCCAATCAACATCTGAGTATCCAACGATCTGCTCATGGCCTCGATCTTCAAACAATAAGCCTTTGCCTGGAGCTGATTTTATATACCGAAGAGTGCGGACAACTGCATCCCAATGACTATCACAGGGAGAATCCATAAACTGACTCACAACACTCACAGGAAAGGAAATGTCAGGTCTAGTCACCGTGAGGTAATTTAATTTACCAACCAATCGCCTATATCTTGCAGGATCGCTAAGAGGCTCCCCCTGTCCTGACAGAAGTTTAGAATTCGGATCCATCGGAGTGTCATTTTCTAGACCTGTCATTCCTGTTTCCTCAAGAATATCTAACGCATACTTCCGTTGTGAGATCACAATACCCGAGCTAGACTGAGCGACCTCAATACCCAGAAAATACTTTAATCTGCCCAGATCCTTAGTCTGAAAGTACTAAAAGAGATGTTCCTGCAACTTACTAATACAATCCTGATCATTGTCGGTAATAACAATATCATCAACATAAACGACCAGATAAATATAGAGATTTGAATCAAAATGTCGATAAAATACAGAGTGATCAGCTTCACTACGAGTCATGCCAAACTCCTGAATAACTGTGCTGAACTTACCAAACTAGGCTCGAGGAAACTGCTTTAGACCATAGAGGGATCAGCGCAACCGACATACAAGACCACTAGACTCCCCCTGAGCAATAAAACCAGGTGGTTGCTCCATATAAACCTCATCCTCAAGGTCACCATGAAGAAAAGCATTCTTAATGTCCAACCGATAGAGAGGCCAATGGCGAACAACGACCATGGATAGAAAAAGGCGGACTGATGCAATTTTAGCCACGAGAGAGAAAGTTTCACTGTAATCAAGTCCAAATATCTGAGTATATCCTTTGGCAACAAAACGAGCCTTAAGTCGATCAACCTAACTATCTGGAGCAACTTTGACTGCATACACACAACGACAACCAACAGTCGATTTACCTGAAGCAAGAGGAACAAGCTCCCAAGTACCACTCCTATGTAAAGCAGACATCTCGTCAATCATAGTCTGTCGCCATCCAGGATGAGACAATGCTTCACCTGTAGACTTAGGAATGGAAACAAAGGACAAAGATGACACAAATGCACAATGGGATGATAAGAGACGATGGTAACTTAAACCGATATAATGAGAATTAAGATTAACTATGGATCGTATACCTTCTCGTAGTGCAATCGGTTGATTAAGAGGAGACAAGTTCGCAGTATTAGCAGGGTCAAGTGCAGGACGTGAATCAGCTGGGCCTGATGCTGGGGGCGGACGACGATGATAAGTCAGGAGTGGTGGAGCTGTAGATGGTTGAACTCGATTAGGTGGTGGCACTTGAGCTAGAGTTGGTGGAACTGGACTAGGTGGAGGCACTGGAGCTAGAGTTGGTTGGACTGGACTAGGTGGTGGCACTGGACTCGGTATTGATACTGGAGCTATTGGTGGTGACACTGGACTAGGTGGTGGCACTGGACTCGGTGGTGATACTGGAGCTATAGGTGGTGGCACTGGAACTGGAACTGTAGGCGGTGGAGCTAAGGAGGAAGATGAATGGGAGATAGGGACTGAATCTCCAAAACAAGGACCAGGTAGCACCTCAGAAATATCTAAGTGATTAACTAGACCTGTGAAGTATGATTGGGTTTCAAAGAAAGTAACATCAGCAGAGATAAGAAATCGATAAAGGTCAGGAGAAAAACATCGATATCCCTTTTGCGTTCTCAAGTAACCCAGAAATATGCACTTAAGAGCACGAGGAGCTAACTTATCTTTTCTTGGAGTAAGGCCATGAACAAAACACGTACTCCCAAAGACACGGGGTGGAAGAGAGAACAAAGGTAAGTGGGGAAACAGGACAGAGAATGGAACTTGATTTTGGATAGCTGAAGATGGCATACGATTAATAAGATAACAAGATGTAAGAACTGCATCCCCCAAAAACGCAGCGGAACATGAGATTGTATGAGTAAGGTACGGGCAATTTCAATAAGATATCTATTATTTCTTTCAGCTACCCCATTTTGTTGGGATGTGTACGGACAAGATGTTTGATGAATAATCTCATGGGAGTTCATAAATTGCTGAAAGAGGGAAGACAAATACTCTAGGGCATTATCACTACGAAATGTGCGGATAGAAACCCCAAATTGATTTTGAATTTCAGCATGGAAGGTCTGAAAAATAGAAAACAACTCAGATCGATTTTTTTATCAAAAATATCTAAGTGCACTTGGAATAGTCATCAATGAAACTGACAAAGTAGCGGAATCCCAAGGTAGAGCTACCCGATTAGGAACCCAAACATATGAATGGACTAAAGTAAAAGGTGACTCTGCTCGATTGTCAAGACGCCGCAGGAAATAGGAGCGGGTTTGCTTACCGAACTGACACGACTTACACTCTAGAGTGGACAAGTGAGATAAGCCAGATACCATTTTCTAAAGTTTTGACAAATCGGGATGTCCTAACCGTTTATGTAATAAATTTGGTGAATCAGTAATGGGACAAGTTATTGGAGGAAGACAAGATGCGAGTCCATGTGATTTTGCAAGGATAAGGTAATAAAGTCCATCTAATTTACATTTGGTACCAACGATCCGCCCTGTACTGTGTTCCTGTATAAAAACAAGGTTATCAAGAAATAGAACGGTAGATTTAAGTGATTTGGCTAAGCGACAAACAGCTATGAAATTAAAAGGACTATCAGGAACATAAAGAACTGAATCTAAAGGTAAGGAAGGAAGTGGACTAGCTTGACCTATTGCAGTTGCCATGGCTTGAGATGCATTAGCTATTGTGACTATTGGAAGAGATTCAGAATATGAGATACTAGTGAAAAGAGATTTGTTACCAGAAATATGATGAGATGCACATGAATCAATGACCCAAGACTCAGAAGGCGGAGATTGGGAGACACCAGTTATGCTATTATTTGTTGAAACGACATAGGTTAACTCTGAAGATGTCTGTTTACGTGCTTTGTACTGAAGGAACTCAATATAATCCGGTAAAGAAACAATCTGGACTGGTTATTGCATTTAATCCAAAGGATTGTGAGATAAAGGCTTCAGGTATTAATTCCATTATAATATTGTGCCAGAAAGAAGCAGAAAATTGCTGAGATCACTGTTCACGCCGGAAAAATCACTGTAGCTCGCCAAAAAATTTCAAAGTTGTCGGAATCTATCGAAAATAGTACCAACAGACTCGGAATTGTTAGTAGAGCAGGTTGTCCTAAAGAAGTTTCGCAAAAAATGGCCGGAAAAGGGCTCACGCGCCGGCGCGTGGAACGGATCTGCCCGTGTTCTCCTGGCGCGTGAGGGCGATATGTGGGGAGATTTTCTGGTGGGGTTTACTGGGGTTTGGTCGTCGGAGCCTTGTGAACCCTGTGGTGGTGTTGGATTTTTCACAACATAATTAGTGACTTTGACGCAATTAGTCACTTAGGTCACCGAAAAATTGCATGGTGACTGAGTTATTTCTTCCCGGATATTGCTGGAATGATGCACAACGAATAATTTCTCACGGTAGCTCTGATACCATGTGAGGAAGCATGGGAGAAAATATATTATTGATGTATTAAGACAATGATACAATGAGCCCTATATATACACAACACATGTCCTACTCCTAATACATATGGGATTAGGGTTATATACTTCTATTTACACAATGAAACTAACAAGATTAACGACCAAGAGTTGCGTTAAGTAGAAAAAGGCAAGAGAGGCAAGAACATCATAGGGAAAAGCCAAATTGATAGATATATATTACTTTGTTCATTATCCTTGGGGAGTGGGTGTGGCAGGGGGTGAGCAGGGGGGAAGGGGGCGATCCTGTGGGAGGGGCGGGAGGTAAGGGTGGGAAGGGGAAGGGGTTAGCGACCGCTCATAGATTGAGGATCGGGTCGTGGAACATAGGCACCCTGACGGGTAAGTCAATTAAGTTGGCGAAGATTCTTCAAAAGAGGAGAGTCAACATAGCTTGTGTGCAGGAAACTAGGTGGAAATGGTCAAAAACGAGGTATGCAGACGGGTTTAAGCTATGGTATTTTGGGGCCGTGGGGGGCAAGAATGGAGTGGGGATCTTGGTGGATAGGGATCTTAGGGACTCCGTGGTGTGAGGTTAGGCGAGTCAATGACAGGTTAATGTCTATTAAGTTGGTTATTGGTGGTTGCGTCCTCAATGTCATCAGCGCTTATGCACCGCACGCAGGCTTAGATGAAGAGGTTAAGAGGCGCTTTTGGGAGGGCTTGGACGAGTTGGTGAGTAGTATTCCCCAACCTGAGAAGTTAGTTATTGGAAGGGATTTTAATGGCCATATTGGGGCTGATACTGGTGGTTATGATGAGGTGCATGGAGGCTTTGGCCTTGTATTCAAGAAAGGTGATAAGTTTAGGCTTATTGTTGTTCTTGTTATTCTAAAGGGTCGAGTTTCACAATCTATCTCTTGTGTTTAATTTTCTACCAAAGGTGATTAGTTCTTTGTTAACTAATTATTGTTGTTAGAATTCAACTTCAAGAATAGACTTCTTGAATTCAAGAAATTATTTCTTGAATTCCATCTTTAATTTTCTGTCTTTTTTTGTTTCTTTATTTTCCTTTAGCTTCCGTACGTTTCTTGATTTTCTTATTTTTTTAGTAATTCTTGAATTCCGTATCGTGTTGTTATCAGAAGCACCAGCAGTAGTAATGGTAAATCAAATTTGCTAATAGCTAGCGAGTAGCACATCAGAGGCAAATACCTGGTTCTGGCCGTTTGAGGCTGGTAAGTTGGCAACCTGCACCACTATATGTCTATCATGATCTGTGCCAAAAGATTAACTAACAAGTATTAGCAGACTGCATTTGATATCTCAAAACATTAATTTTGGGTAACGATTTAAAAATAATTGCAGGTTGAGGTTTGAGGAAAGTACTCAGCATACCGCTGGAAATTTTACTGAAACATTTTAGCATAGCCCTTTTTCTCCTGGTCTAGTTTTTGAGCAATCTGTTATAATTGTTAACAAATTAGAAAATGCGTATTTGTGTTCACATACTTGAAATTGCAAAAGAAAGTGAAGATGTTGCATTAAATATTTTGATCTGATAATGACTAACCTTCTTCTTTGCAGCAGCCAGCTCCTTCTTTATCCCCCCTGAAAGTAAGAATAAGAAATAAGGATGATACGGTCTTCGGATCGATACTCAAGGATATACACCAAGACGGATCGATACTCAAGGATATACACCAAGACCAGTTAGTCAGAGATGAAACACATTTTTTGTCTTTCTTTTTTTTTTTTTTTTTGATTTGCACCAGTTGTCCGAGTCTCTAAGAGCCCCGACTAATCCCGGGGGTACACGGGCCCTCGGTAAGGAGTTTCCCGCAACTACACCACGGTTAATTCAGGTTTTACCCGGTCTGATGGCTCTCAGAAATGATTTGCACCCAGTGGGTTCCGAACTTGAGACCTTGAAAGGGAGCAAACTCTAAGGCTCAAGTCTATTGCCACCAGGCCAACCACTGAGGGTTAGGTGAAATACATTTCTTCATCGTACAAAATCTAACAGGTCAAACAGAGTATAATGCGAAGAATCTACAAATATCTTTAAGGGTCTTAAATTAATCAGTTTAGGCAAACCATACTGAAGACACTTTTTCAACTCCTAAGAGTTTCTTTGTGGGATGTAAAGGACTTATAAGTATGTCTGGATATACAGATGCACAAGTAGAGAAGAAATAACACAGAACTCAGAAGAAAATAAAATAGGAACGACAATACATACATTAATCACAGTAGCAAAATACTCTTTGTACTTCAAAGCCAGAGTTTTTCCCTTAAAAAGTCAAAAGTGAAATTGAACGTCACTAACCATTGTTTGGCTCTAACTGCAGGGCCTTCTTAAAACTTTCAGCTGCTGCGTCTACAGCATTCATTGCCATATATGCCTGAAAGCAAATGATGCTTCAATGTTTTGGATATGTATAATACCCCACGCATTAAAGTACGAAGATGTTAAGGTAGAACTGAATCAGTAATCATACATTATCGAGCAAGGAAAGCAGTAGAAAGAATATTTTGCTATGACCCAACAATTCTCCTGAATAGCATTTTGAGAACAGAAATGAGGATTAGTGTCAGATTGGATTTATGCCAAATTTGGTGTTAAATAGAATTTTGATGATAAGCCTAAGTTCTGTTTGATGGACTAGATGAGGAGGCAGAACATGCAGTTGCCTGGAACAGTACCTGTATTTGGCAGTTCAGAGAAGCGCATGTACTAATTATGCTTCAATATCTCTAAACTGTATTAAATTTTACCGGAGCGAAGTGAAATTCCAACACTAAAGGAACTAACAAAATGCAAGACAAGCTTGAAAAAGGGACTTATGGTTCAAAGCTCATTTCCTAGTGAAGCCTACTAACCTTCCTCATGAAAGAAGAAAGTCCTTTCCATCTCGGAAGAAATAGATGGTTGGTTGGACAAACCCAGTGCAAAAGAAAAAGTTGGTTCAGCCCTATGGAAGTACATCGTAAGTTTTTCACTACATTCAGACTTCTAAGATCACTGAGGAGAATGATGTTAAGAAGCGGCTTTTATCATATATTGCTGCCGTGCATATACACTCAGGTTCTCTTTTCTTTTACAAATCAAGTCAAGCTTTCTGTCCTTCAGGAAATCTAGCCACTTCAACTGCATTTTATAAATCAACATTCCAACCTGGCCTTGGCGGTAAAAAGCTTTGACATTGTCTCCTCCATCATAAATAGCAACATCAGCGTCCAACAATGCTCCAGCTAGGTCTCCTAACTTCAGCTTACAGGCCTGAACAAGAACGTGAACATGAATAGGCTGAGCAAGACGAAAGTATAAGCTACATAGTCCAAAATCAAGATCAATGTCTTAATATTTATATTCAATCAGTCTGAATATCAACAATAAATGGAAAATGAAGAAGTTAGAAGACCATAGTATTTATGGATATGTTTTAGTGTTCTTCCATGCATATAGTATTGATGGCCAAAATGTGTAGACAAAAACAGAGTTTTCCTATATATATATATATATATATGTGTGTGTGTGTGTGTGTGTGTGTGTGTGTGTGTGTGTGTGTGTACGGAAGTAATATTAAGTAGTAAGAAAGCTGATTTCTTTAGGAAGGTTACATCCTCAGGTTATGCTCTTTCCATTATAATAATAATGCTAATAAAAGGGTTAGTTCTTATACTAGTAACTGAATGTCCTATTAAGGCCTACAAGCTTCTAAAGATAAGAAAACCAGCAAGTAACATCACAGAGTTGCAGGATAATTTAGAAGAACTTACACAACTGTTTGCAAGTATCTGGGACTTTGTCTTCCTCAAATACTCGCTTTTTGCTGCATAATGAAGCAAATAATCCCCTCAGACAGATGGTCTAATTATGAGAAGTTCAAAACAATTTGAAGAAAAGCAAATCAGACAGTCATTTATAGCTGCAATTAGACAGTTGACCTTCATCAATGTCTTCCTTATCCCAGCATAAGTCGGTATAACGGACAGCCTTCCTGTACTTTCTGATAGCCATCTTATAATCTTCCTTCTGTCAATGAAAAATATGATGTGACATTCTCATTTTGAAATAGAAAAAATGAGCATCCAAGTTCAGGTTTCGATTACCGCTTGGAAAAAATTACACAAAAGTAGAGAAGAAATGGTATCACATTGAGCTTTCTCTATCTCTTTCTCCCCCTCTCTTTATTTAGTTTTTTCTTTTGCAATAGATCTAATTACTTGTTAAGAACAAGCTATCAATTATAGCTAGTTTTGAAAACATATCTGTATGAACTTATATAACAACACAATGTACACTTGAAACAACCAAGAAACATCTGTTAAACTAGGAGTACCTTGTAATGTTCGTTGCCAAAGGCTTTGATACAGTCAACAGCAGTTATCCACCAAACAACTTCATCTGGTTTTACGTCAAGATCTATTGGCCAATCAGGGTAAGTGTCACCATCTTTAAAGAAGTTAGTTGTGCCATCATCGGCTTCCTCTGGAATTTCTCCACAATCCTCTATTACCACAGGAAGGTCAGGAAAATTATTTTCATTTGTTTTAACATACTCAATTGCACGGATCATCCCCAAACCCCTAGTTACTCTTCCAAACACAACATGCTTTCCATCTAGATGATGTGCTTGAGAAGAGGTGACGAAAAATTGAGAACCATTTGTATTTGGACCAGAATTTGCCATAGAAAGCATCCCTTTTCTTTCATGTTTGAGTTTAAAATTTTCATCTTCAAATGTCAAGCCATAAATTGATTCCCCACCAGTGCCATCTCCAGCAGATATATCCCCACCTTGTAACATAAAACCTCTAATGACAAGATGAAAGCAAGAACCCTGCATAAGAAGCAAACAACAATAAAATAAAAAAACTGGAAAAGAAAAAGCTAGACAGAAAGATTAAAATGGAAAATCACATGTAAAGAATCAAATTGCTGGGGTCACCAGAAAAAAACAATTTAAATAGGATAAAACATTAAGTAACCTAGACAGTGGCATCAGAAGTTCACATAATTCAAAAAAGTCCACCCAAATTTCTTTCTGTGACATTGGAACTGTTAAGTGTTATTCTCACACTGAAGCCTGATTCCCTGCAATTATATCATCACTGGCATTTGAAAGTTTGACATGAACTGACGGACGACGATCCATTCACCAGTAAAGGTGAGGCCTGTTTCACATAGGTGCAACCAGACTTACTTTCCTCCTTTTCATATATTTATTATTGGTGGGTACTTGAGCATCTTGATTAACAATCCATGGAGTTGCGCGATGAGCCCCATTCTCCTTTTTTTTTCCTAGGCTAACTAGTAGATTCATACACACTATTCCTCCCTTGTAGAAATGTAGAGCTGTATACACTGAGAAACAAAAGAACAAAACAAAAAGCTCCGAGCCCTACTTGCACTAGAAGATGAGAGTTTAAGACACAATTCATTCTAAAAACAAACAAAATCGAATCCAAGATTTGAACTTTAGGGTTTCGAGTATGAAATTCTACCGCAGCACATCTGATTTACAACAACAACAACAACCACAACAACTACCCAGTATAGTCCCACAAGGTGGGGTCTGGGGAGGGTAATATATAGACAGGCCTTACCCCTACCCAAAAGGGCAGAGAGGTTGTTTCCAATCGACCCACAGCTCAGAGAAGGAAAGGCGAAGCAACAACAAAAACAAAAACAAAAGAGCATTAGTAATTTCGGCAGAAATAGCGGAAATAGTTATCTAAACATAAGAATTATACATAAAATGGCATGCAATAATATCAAACAGCACATTTGATTTAAAGGGTTCAATATCTATTAGTCGTATTTATTTAGTAGATTTTTTAAAACGTATACAAAGTCTGAGCCAAAGATACTGGGTAACACATAACTAGTACTCTACCTCCTTCCCCGAAAACGGAGTGCCGAATACCGCTATTTTTAAGTGAAATAATACAGTATTAAAGTCAAACCAATGCAACTCGCACAATATAATTACTTGCCGCATACTCACCAACAACATAAACAACAACAACAACTCAGTATATTCTCACAAGGTGGGGTCTGGGAGGGTAATACGTAGAAAGGCCTTACCTCTACCCGAGAGGGCAGAGAGGCTGTTTCCAATCGACCCTCGGCGCATGGAAAAAAGGCAAACAAAAACAAAAAACAAAAACCGCATTAGTTACTCCAGCATACACCTCATAAAAATTATCTAAACATAAAATGCATATGTACCATAAAGAAACAGGCATGCAATGGTATCAAAACAGTAACTACTAGAAATGACTACCAAAAGAGAATACAAACTAATCATCTATCGGCGGCCCTACCACGCCTCACACCCCGGGAAAGGAGTATGAAAAATCTAGAAACCCCTATCCTACAACCCTGATACTAGACCTCCAGACTTTCCTATCAAGGGTCATGTCCTCGGAAATCCGCATCCTGGCCATGTCCCTGTCTAATTACCTCTCCCCAGTATCTCTTAGGCCTTCCTCTGCCTCGCCTCACACCGACCACCGCTAGCCGCTCACAACTCCTCACCGGGGCGTCGGGGCTTCTCCTCCGCACATGCCCGAACCACCGAAGTCTCGCCTCTCACATCTTCTCATCCACTGGGGCCACCCCCACCTTCTCCCGAATAACTTCGTTCCTAATCTTATCTAACCTGGTGAGCCCGCACATCCACCTAAGCATCCTCATCTCCGCCACCATCATCCTCTGAACGTGAGATTTCTTCACCGACCAACACTCCGTCCCATACAGCATGGCAGGTCTAACCACAACTCTATAAAACTTCCCCTTGAGTTTCTGTGGCACTTTCTTATCACACAAGACTCCTGATGCAAGCCTCCACTTCGACCACCCCGCCGCTATACGGTGAGTGACATCCCCGTCTATCTCTCCGTCCCCCTGGATCACCGATCCAAGGTATCTGAAACTATCCTTCTTGGCTATGGCCTGAGATCCAATCATCACGCTCCCTCCCACTTCGCTCGACTCAGCGCTAAATTTGCACTCCGGATATTTTGTCTTAGACCTGCTTAGTTTAAACCCCTTAGACTCGAGAGTCTGTCTCCATTCCTTTAGCCTCTCGTTAACACCGACCCTCGTCTCGTCTACCAGGACTATGTCATCAGCAAATAGCATACACCAAGGAACATCCCCTTGAATATGCCGCGTCAAAGCATCCATCACCAAGGCAAACAAGAGGGGGCTAAGCGCAGATCCTGATGGAGCCCCATAACCACCGGGAAATGGTCTGAGTCGCCACCCACTGTCCTAACCCTAGACTTAGCTCCATCGTACATGTCCTTGATTATTCTGATGTAGGCTTCCGGCATGCTCTTAGCCTCCAGGCACCTCCATAGCACCTCCCTAGGGACCTTGTCATACGCCTTCTCCAAGTTAATAAACAACATGTGCAGGTCCTTCTTCATATCCCTGAATTGTTCCACCAATCTCCTGACGAGGTGGATAGCTTTTGTAGTGGTGCGACCTGGCATGAAACCGAACTGGTTCACGGAAACAGATGCGACTCCCTCACTCTGGCCTCGATCACCCGCTCCCAGACCTTCATGGTGTGGCTTATTAATTTGATGCCCCTATAGTTGTCGCAACACCGGATATCCCCTTTGTTCTTATACAAGGGCACCACTGTACTCCACCTCCACTCCTCTGGCATCCTTTTGGACCTGAAGATCGCATTGAACAACCTGGTGAGCCACTCCACTCCTGGCTTACCCATGCATTTCTAGAACTCCACCGGGATTTCGTCTGGCCCGGTCGCTCGACCCCTACTCATCTACGCAAAGCCCCCACGACCTCTTCCACCCTAATGCGCCTGCGGTACCCGAGGTCTCTATGACGCTCTGAATGCCCCAGCTCTCCTAGCTCTATGTTTTGGTCTCCCTCCTCGTTGAGAAGATCTTGGAAGTACGCTTGCCATCTCTGTTTGACTTGAGACTCCCCCACCAGGACTCTACCATCTTCATCCTTGATGCACCTAACCTGGTCCAGGTCCCGCGCCTTCCTTTCCCTTACTTTGGCTAACCGAAATAACTTCTTGTCCCCGCCTTTCTCCCCCAATTCCTCGTACATGCGACCAAAAGCCGCGTTTTCAGCCTCCGTGACAGCCAATTTCGCTTCCTTCCTTGCCACCTTATAGTCACCAACAACATAAATAACACAAAATAGGGAACTGAAAGAATGGGAACAAAGAGAACAGCCAAAATGCTGAAACTCACACAATAAAACAACCATTACTCCTATAGTTGGCATTGACGATATGCATGCCCCATTGGGCCTACTTCATTCTAATACGCAATTATTTGTGTGATAAAGAAAAATAAGAAATGCAAATGCGTAACCATATGCATTAGCTTGCAGACACTTTGTACGTGTTGGAAAATGGAAAAACAAAATGAGAACCTTAAAATATGATTCATGGCCGGCACTCATCAACAACATAAATACCATAAAGTCCATAAAATAGGAACAAATAGAAGAGCCAAATAATGAAATACACACAACCAAAACAGCCATTACTACTATATTTACTCCACAATTCCAAACTAGTCGGCATTGAATTATGAATCCTCCATCAGGTCCGTTTCTTTCTAATACTAAATTATTTGTGAGTTACGTATTGTTTGGATGGTTGTTTCGGTTGTATTGTATTGTACTGTTACCCCGAATATAATATTTATTCTGATTGTTAATATAAAATTGATCGTATCATATTTTTAAATTCATTGTTCCGGAACAATAAAAAACCTATTTTATGAAACAACCAAATCGGTGTGGTGGGATTGTTCCGTATTCTTCTTTCCAATTATGCACACACTTATTATTCTATATTTAGAAGGGGAGCCTTGGCGTAACTGGTAAAGTTGCTGCCATGTGACGTGGAGGTCACGGGTTCGAGCTCTGGAAAAAGCCTCTTGCAGAAATGCAGGGTAAGGCTACGTACTATAGACCCTTGTGGTCTGGCCCTTCCCCGGACCCCGCGCATAGTGGGAGCTTAGTGCACCAGGCTGCCCTTTTTTTATTATTCTATATTTCAATTTTACCATTTACCCTATTATTTATATTATATTCACCAAACTAATAAGTACTTTGTCTTCATCTTCTTTCTGTCGTGCAACTACTCAACTACGTACTTCCCTAGTTACTTCGTCTCTTTCCAACAAGAGTTTTCACAGGCTAGTTTTCCATCTCTTTTCTAAAAATATGAAATAATTTATGTAGTGACATTATGCACTTTAAGTTATGGATGATTTGCTACATTAAAGGTCAAGAACTCAAGGTCTGTTGTCTACACTGTTTTGATGGGGCTGTGAATTTTTTATTTGTTTGTACGAAACGATTTGAGGCTTTCGCTATTATAGTAGAATGATGATTCCCTGTTAGGAAGATATGAAGGTCAAATGAATAAATTATTTTGATGAGTAATTCTTAATAAGCTTTGTATTTAAAATAATTGAAGGTATTTTAGTAAATTTAGCAGTACACTAAATACAACAGAGTCAAACCAAATAATAAAAATATTATTTAACAACAGCAAACGATACAGTCTATCCAAATAGACTCTATCCAAATATTGTATCCATCAAAACCATATAATACACTAGAGTACAATACAATACAATACAATACAATACATTATAAAATAATGGTAAACAATGATGCACACACAGTGTCAAGGAAGAAAAGAACAAATGCGTAAACATTAATGTATATAGATTCTCAACAAAAAAACATTAATGTATATAGAAACTATATACGTGCAGGAAAACGGAAATACAGATTGAGGACCTTAAAATGGAGAGGGACACCAGTGTGAGGGCCAATGCCTTTCTCTCCAGTGCAGAGAGCCCTGAAATTTTCGGCGGTTTTAGGGACAATGTCTTTGTAAAGCTCAATCACCATTCTTCCTTCAAGCTCTCCACCAATGCTTATGTCCAAATAACATCTCGGATTCACCATTTTTCCCTCTTAATATAGAGGAATGTTTTTCCAATGAAAAACCCAAATCCCTTCTGAGTTTTTGAAGGAGCAGTTGGTGCTGTACAGACGGGGTGGACAGCATGCGCCTTTCTTACTTCTGTCAATTCCAGAGGAGTGGAGTCGTACTGTTGGATCGTTTTGGACTGTTACGTGGGCCTTTAGAGAGCCAATGGCCCGCTGTAAGCTACTAAGCCCAATTATCTTCATAATGCGAGACGTAGAGCACCAGCTGTCCCTGTTGTCACTATAATAGCAACAAATGTAATCTGCTTTTTGTTGTATTGTGTCGCTCAATAAAATTTAAGGTAGGCATGGCATAACAACGTATTCATATAATTTATAGATATCGTCCAAATTATAGATATTGACATTAAATAATTAATAAATATATATTGTGAGCACATGATTTTTGCCCTAAGTAAATAAATTCCAATATAAATATATAAATAAATACAAAAATAGTTTTTGGTGTGCAATTATATGATTTAATTGAAATACTTGTGTGTTTGCTTTTAAAAATAAAGTTAAAATTAAAACTACAAAAGGAATCAATTAGAAAATATCACAAAAATATGAAAATTTAGAAAAAATCAACAAAACTACAAAATACCGGAAAAACAAAAGAAAATAGCAAAAATATCATAAAATACAAGAAAAATCAGGAAAAAAATAGGAAATAGAAGAAATATAACAATTAAAAATAAATACAAAAAGAGAAAATCGAAATACAAAAGAAAATACCAAGAAATATTAAAATACAAAACAAAAATAAAAAAAAATACAATACAACGTGGGCTATGTAATGAATATATATATAATTGATAAGCTCAAGTATAATAGGCCCAAAAAACCAGCCTGGTGTAAGGCCCCGTAAAAGTTTTGTGCTTAAAACCTAGTAAATGTGGTGTCATGGTCCGAATAATGTGTTAGGAATGCGTAGAATTCTTTGCGGCGAGCTTGCTCGCTGCGGTTCGGACCCTTGGCAGCGACTTAAGTTTCAAAAATTTAATGAATCAATTTTTCCAAAAAAGTGTCGATTCTGCGGTCAGGAATGCGACCGCATATCTGCTATGCGGACCGCATTTCAACCGCAGAGCTTAACAGAATGTTTTCAAAAATGGTGTTGAAAATGCGGTCGATATGCTATCGCAGAAATGGATCTGCGGACCGCAGATCTACCGCATAATTTCTCGAGGATTTTTGAGTGTCAAATCTGTGGTGCATTCTGCGACCGCAGATCAAGAATGCGGACCGCATTTTGGTCGCATTGCGTAACAGAACCTGTGAAAATTTTGAGGCAATTCTGCGGTCATTATGCGGACCGTATGTTGATTCTGCGATCGCAGATGCGACCGCAGAATTGACTCGGCCCAGAATTTTTATAATATTTGACCCGACCCCTTCTTTAATAAAACACCTTTCTCCTTCATTTTATCATGTCTTCTTAGAAAAACTAGAGAGATGAGAGAGGGGTTTTAGAGAGAGAAGTCTATCATCTTCAAGAATTGTTCCAAACATTTAGTCCAAAGGATCCTAGGGAAAAAATTCATCTTCCCCAATCTTTACAAGGTAAAAACCCTAACTATTTTCTCTGATTTTCAGTTTTAAAATGGGTAAAGAAAGGTTTGCATATAATAGCTTTTGAAAATAGAATTTAACACTCATGCATGATTATTGAACTTGCTTTTTAGTAAAAAGGAAGCGAATAGACGTAAGAGCCTGTAAAAACAAGGTCGGCAAAGATAGGATAACTTGGGTAAGCATAAAATAGGAGGTTAAAGGAAGAAAACTCGACACCAGGTATGTATGGCTAATTTTGATTCTTGTAAAATCGCCCATATGCGTGCAATTTGTTTAGTATATGTTAATTTGAGAGATTGTATGAAGTTCTTTGATTTTGTTGTTGGGTATTCAATTAATGTTGAACTACGCGTGGTGTGGTGTGAAATATGAATTGAAAGATAAAAAGGGAACCGAAACTGGTAAAGAATTTAGAACAATCATTGTGACTGTATACATGGTTTATTGTGGAAGGAATTGAAACACTTGAATTATGGTAAATTGTTGAACATACTTGTATTGGTACTCTCGAATATGGGAACATTGTAACTTGGTTATGATATCAGTTTGGAAAGTATTTGAGAACATGAACCAATTTGTAAGTTGCTTATTTGAACTTGTTGTGATTTTGTGTAGTGCCTTATTTGCTGTTTGTGATTGTTGTGTTTGAAACTGTACGGTGGGATCGGGTTGCGCGCCGCAACATGAAGTAATAAGGTGTGGATTTGGGTGATAAGGGTGGCCGAGGTAATAAGGGTGAATGAGGTAATAAGGATGGAAAGCAATCGAAATCGCTATTGAAATTGATATAAAATTGTTGATCTGAAATTGTGAAAGGAGACAGCAGGAGAGTTTGCAACTTGTGGGGCATTGATTGCCCCTTTGTTTGACTACTTGTGTTTTACGTGATTGATTGGTTGTTGTTCTCCTTGTTGATCTTAAAACGTGCTTTGTGTTGAGAATTATTTGAAATGAGGAAAAATGCCGAAAATATGGTTGGCTGGCTTAATTAATTCTTGGTGTAATTTATTAGTCGTCTTATCATCGTGATTACTTGTTTAATGGCTTGAGTTTACTTGGGACAAAGTTTGTCCATACATACCAGTACAATTTTAGTGTACTGACATCCCTTTTGCCGGGGACACTACATTCGTGTCATGATTGTAGGTGGATCAGTAGCAGGCACTTCAGCTCGTCGGCAGTAGTATTCTTCATCTTCTACTGCCCGTTTTGGTGAGCCCCTTTTCTTCCTCAGGGGTCCTGCGTGGCTCATGCCACTTTTGTTTTAAACTTCATTTTGATTTTTGTAAGGTATAGCCGGAGCCTTGTTACCGGCAAGTATTGTATTTCCTTTTGTATCCTAGAGGCTCCATAGACATGTAAACTGTGGGATTCCAGTCTTATGTATATATTATGTCGGGGCGTTGTAAAAACTGCAAACTTGTTAATGAATCAATCGTGTGGCTATGTTTGTACATTGTGAAATTAGTTATAATTGGTAGGATATTTGGTTAATGAGAAACAATCAACACAGGGGTAACGCGTGGGAATGAAAGGCACCCACGTCCGCTTGACTGAGGCTACCCGGTCAGACGCCGGTCATGTCCCTCGATTTGGGGCATGACACCTGGTCTGCCTAAGCCCTTAGCCAAACGACGGCGTACAGGCCATTAAAATCTCAACCGTTGATGAAATCAATCCAACAAACCAGATGAGTGGTTCGATTGGAAATCAAATGACGCCGTATAAAATACTAATCTGGGCCGTTCAATGGGAATGATCAGATGGATGGCATTGAGTCTCATTAAAAGTTAAACGACACAGTATGATGAAATAATCATGGCCGTTGAAACTTAAACATCTAACGTATATAAAGTAGCCTTTCACTTAATCTAACGCTGTCGTTTTGAAGAAAGAGATCATGGACGTTGATCTTGGTTGATCCAAAGGCCAGGATTACACGGGACGAAGGGAGTATAAATATGCTCATCTCCGTTCAAGACACATATACTAACATTCATTATACACTGTAAACCCTAGCCGCCTCCCCTTCTATCTCCTTCTTCCTTAGTCTCCCATGGAGACTAAGCGGACTTGCCTGTCACAACCACCGTCTTTGGCTCCGGCAGCCACCATATACTTCACCCCTACCCACCAAACCTTGCAACTACCATAAAAACCCTATTAAACCAAAGACTCTCTTTTTCTTGAAACTCCGGTCGCCGGAACCCTAGCCGGCAACCTCAAAACCTATGAACCAGCCTTCAAGATTAACACCATAAGACCACCCTGAGGCAATCTTTCACCTCATCTAGGTGGCTGGTCTCGAATATCACTGGAACTCTTCGAATATAGCAAAAAGACTCGCCGGAACCCTACTCCGGCGAGCACCTAAAAACAACCTTACCTCAAAACATTTAAACCAAGCCCCAGACCACCCCATACCTACCAAAACTCAAAAAAGAAGCCTCATTAGAGAAGGCCAATAGTTAGAAGACTAAAAGTCCTCAAAATTTTGGAGATCTGTAAAGAAAGAAAGAAAGGAAGAAGAAATAAAGAAGAAAGAAAGAAAGAAAAGAGAAGGGAAAAGAAAGCCCCGAAAAAAAAAGCTAAGTTTTAATATCCATGTTCCTATTTTCTTTGTCTGTTTGATTCTGAAAATATTTACTTGATATGTTTCTTGATATTTTTTGTGAGCCTATATCTTCTGCATGCTTAGGATCTACCTCTGTTTTGTTACACATGCCTAAATCTGTTATAGCGTTCTTAGGGTTCTTAATGTTTATTACGTGTGAATTATGAGTAAATAGGCATGTTTATGTGTTTGTTCATCATGCTCTATCTAAAATTAAACTTTGATTAATTGGGATTCAACCATTATCAAACTTTCCCTCTGAGTTCTAATTGATTGAAAGTTGATTTGTGATTAAGGCTATATGTGCAAGATAACATGAACTGGCTATATTTATAATATGATTCATTTGTGAGTCCATTATGAATCTTTGGATGTTTTTGTGATTTGGGTCATGGTTGTAAAGACTTTGTAGTTATTTCTAAAAGCTAAAGTATGTGTCTATTTCTGAAAAAATAAAGTCTGTTCGAAAGTGGCTATCTTTGTTATGAAGTGGTTATATTGATTTCTTAGTTATATTAAGTGGTTATTTTTGAAAACTTATCTCTGTTAGTTAATTAGTTGCCTTGTGTTAATAAAGTGCTATATGTTAAATAAGAGATTGGGTCTGTTAAATGTGGTCTAAATATAAAAGGGGTTTGGGGCTAAAACTGGCTAAGTCTTAAATTAGTTATAAAAAGTAGTTACTAGTTAAATAACTCATAACCTTAAGTTTGCTAGACCTTAGTAGGTCGAGTAAAATGAGATAAATAATAAGGGTATAACATTAAACAATAAATGGCATTCCTGAAAATTTAATAGAGCCTATAGGGCTAAAAATGACTTTAGTGTCTAGCATTCCCGTAATTAACTACAAAATAAAGGACTAACTGGGCATAATTAAAAGGCAGTCCTGTAATGATGTAAGGCCCCGTAAAATTTTTGTGCATAAAACCTAGTAGATGTGGTGTCATGGTCCGAATAATGTGTTAGGAATGCGTAGAATTCTTCGCGGCGAGCTTGCTCGCCGCGGTTCGGACCCTTGGTAGTGATTTAAGTTTCAAAAATGTAGAGAATTAATTTTTCCGAAAAATGGCAAATATGCGGTCAAGAATGCGACCGCAAACCTGACATGCGGACCGCATTCTTGCCGCAAATCGTTCCACAGAGTTGCCCAAAATCGTGTCAAAAGTGCGGTCGATATGCGATCGCATGTCAAATCTGCGGTGCACTTTTGCGACCGCAGAATCAACATGCGGTCCGCATAGTGACCGCATTCCTTAACAGAACCTGTATAACTTTGAGGCCATTTTTGCGGTCACTTTGCGGACCGCATGTGGATTCTGCGGTCGCATAGTGACCGCATATTTGACCCCGGCCCAGATTTTTGTAACATTTTGACCCGATCTCTTCTTTAATATAACACCTTTCTTCTTCATTTTATCATATCATCTCACCAAAATTAGAGAGAGAAGAGAGGGTTTTTAGAGAGAGAAGTTCTTCATCTTCAAAGATTGTTCCAACTATTTAATTCCAAGGGATCCTAGGGCAAGGATTCAACTTCCCCAATCTTTTCAAGGTAAAAACCCTAACTATTTTCTTGATTTTCAGTTTTAATTGGGTAAAGAGAGGTTTGCATATAATAGCTTTTGAAGATAGAATTTTTACACTCATGCATGATTATTGAACTTGATTTCTAGTAAAAAGAAGTGAGTAGAAGTAAGAGTCTTCAAGAACAAGGTTGGCAAGAGTAAGATAGCTTGGGTAAGCATAAAGTAGGAAGTTAACTGAAGAAAACTCATCACCAGGTATGTATGGCTAATTTTGATTCTTGTGAAATCGCCTATATGTGTGAAGTTTGTTTGTTTCGTGTTAAATTGACAAATTGTGTGAAATTCTTGATGTTGTTGTTGGATATTCAAAAGTTTTTTGTCGAGCTATGAGTGATGTAAAATGAGAGTTTAATTTGGCAAAAGAATTGTGAATAATGACTATGATGGCCTATATGGCACCTTGTGGAAAACAAACGAAACACTTGAGAATTGGTTTATTGTGGAAAGAGATGAAACACTTGAATTGTGGAAATATTGTAACATGGTTGTGATATTGAATTGAGAACATGAACCAATGTGTAAGTTGCTTATTTGAACTTGTTGAAATTGTGTGTAGTACCTTATCTCCTGTTTGAAATTGTTGTGTTTTCAACTGTAAGGCGGGGTCGTGTTGCGCGCCGCAACGTGGGGAAATAAGGTGTGGGTTGGGGGGATAAGGGTGGCCGAGGTAATAAGGGTGGTCAGGGGTAATAAGGATGGAAATCGATCGAAATCGCTATTGAAAATTGATACAAAAATCAATGATGTGAAATTGTGAAAGGAGACAGCAGGAGAGTTTGCAACCTGTGGGGCACTGATTGCCCCTTTGTTTGACTACTTGTGCTTACGTGATTGATTGGTTGATCGTAGAAAGTGCTTGTGTGAGAATTATTTGAAATGAGAAAAATGTGGATACATGGTTGGCTGGCTTAATTAATTATTGATGTAATTTAATGGCTTGAGTTTACTTGGGACAAAGTTTGTCCATACATACCAGTACAATTCAAGTGTACTGACGTCCCTTTTGCCGGGGCGCTACATTCGTGTTATGATTGTAGGTGGATCAGTAGCAGGCACTTCAGCTCATCGGCAGTAGTATCTTTCATCCTCCACTGCCCGTTTTTGGTGAGCCCCTTTCTTCCTCGGGGCCTTGTGTGGTTCATGCCACCTTTGGTTTAGATTTCATTTTGGTTTTTGTAAGGTATAGCCGGAGCCTTGTTACCGGCAAGTGCTGTACTTCCCTTTTGTATCCTAGAGGCTCTGTAGACATGTAAACTGTGGGACTCCAGTCTTATGTATATATATCGTGTTATGTCGGGCGTTGTAAAAATTGAAATCTTGTTAATGAATCACTCGTATCGTTTTATTTGTTTAATGTGAAATCAATTATGATTAGTAATATATTTGGTTAATGAGAAACAGTCATCACAGTGGTAACGCGTGGGAATGAAAGGCACCCAGGTTCGCTTGACTGGAGCAACCCGGTCAGGCGCCGGTCATGTTCCTCGATTTGGGGCGTGACAAACTTGGTATCGGAGCCTATGGTTTTTTTTAAAGTGTCCTAGGATGTCTCGGAGCCGTGTCTAGTAGTGCCCTTCTTATAGGTGTGTTGTCGACCACATCATATAAGTAGGGAGCTACACGGGCATTTAGGAATTTACCTACTTCTTTGATAATCTATATCGTGCGGTAAAGTGCAATGTGGAGATATCCGTGTCTAATTCGTGCCTTGTTCCCAAATTTTCAGAATATGGCACCTAAGAAGAAGGCTAGACTCGGCCTTAGGGCCAATGCCGGCCCAAGTGCAGCTGTTAATCATGTACCCGATGCCGTGGGAGAGAATGACCCACCGGTCCCGAATTTGCCTGACCCATCTGTTCAAAACCCAAGTGTCCCTATTCCAGCTGCGGCAGAGGATGCCACCATTCCTCCCGCCGGTGTTCCTGACTCAGATACAGTTCCCGCTTCGGGCTCCGGTATCTCTAATGAAGAACTTAGGGGAGCCATCCATATGTTAACACAGCTAGTGGCCGCCTAGGCCCAGAGATCCCATGATGCTCCTACCTCCTCCAGCCGGACAGGGAGATTCCTTTGGCTCCGCAGTTCACCGCTCTGCGATCGGCCCCTCCGTAATTTTCGTGTACCGATCCGCAGGCCGATCCACGGTGAATTCCTCGACGAGATATACAAGACCCTCGCAGTGATGAAGGCCGCGGACATAGAGGGTAGAGTTGGCCTCTCACAGGCCGAGGGAGCGGCACGTTCACGGTTCGAAATGCGGGAGGATTCCCGCGAGGGCAGGAGCCCTCCGGCCGGACGGGACGAGTTCGTAGATGCATTTACGGACCACTTCTTGCCTGCCGAGGTGATGGCAGCCCGCGCCACCGAGTTCGAGGTCCTCAACGCAGGGCAGTATGAGTGTTTGGGAATATCGCACGGAGTTCGTAAGGTTGTCCAAGTATGCTCTTATTTAGTGTCGACCACGGATGCCCGTGTTCGACGGTTTGTTCAGTGCCTTAGCCCTTTGGTGGTGAATGAGGCCACCACAGCAGCCTTTGCACTCGGATATGAACTATGGGAGGATTGTGGGGTTTGCTCAGTGCCGCAGAGGCCGGAAATCGAAGATTCGTACGAAGAGAAAGTAGCAGAGCAGGCCCTGGCCAACGGGTCGTTCGGGAGATCACTTCCGCGAAAGGGGTCATCGTGGCCATCCCGGCCATATGCTCGGTCCTCCGCGAGTGCACCGCCATCCGTGCACAATCATCGACAGGGCGCTTACCGAGACCCGGTTCGGACAGACAGGAGGTCTCGCCGATCCGGTCATCCCGGGCGAGATCCCGAGCAGCAGGGAGACCAACATGCCCCAAGTGTGGGAGATTTCACACAGAGACTTGCTACCTTGACCTTCCAGCGTGCTTCGGGTGCGGGGTGAGAGGTCACATTCAGCCGGACTGCCGTGCACCCCGTCAGGGTATAGGTAGGGATCTGCTCAGTCATCCGGTTCTTCGACTGCTACATCATCAGCGCGTACTCCAGCATCAGCAGGGCATGGTACAGCTAGGGGTGGAGCTCGTGGTAGGGGTGGACCTAGCCGATTCTATGCATCGAGTGGCCGCCAAAATGCCGAGGCTTCTCCAGATGTTGTTACAGGTATCATGTCTGTTCAGACTATTGATTGCTATGCCCTTATTGATCCGGGGTCCTCCTTGTCTTATGTTACTCCATTCATTGCTTCAAGTTTTGGGATAGTACCCGAACAGCTTCATGAGTCGTTCTCTGTGTCGACTCCAATCGGTGATTCTATTACAGCCTCACGAGTCTATAGGAATTGTGTTGTTACGGTGGGTGGTCGTGATACCACAGCCGATCTTATTGAGCTTGGGATGGTAGATTTTGATGTAATTATGGGGATGGATTGGCTCTATTCGTGCTTTGCCAAACTTGACTGTCGAACGAGAGTTATGAGGCTCGAGTTCCCTAACGAGCCAGTCATTGAATGGAGAGGAAATGGTGTAGTGCCAAGGGGTAGGTTTATTTCCTACCCTTAAGGCTTCGAAGATGATTAAGAAAGGGTGTATCTATCACCTGGTTCGGGTAACGGACACCACCTCAGATGTGCCTACCCTCGAGTCCGTGCCAATTGTGAATGAATTTCCTGAAGTGTTTCCAGATGAGCTTCCAGGCATCCCGCCGGATAGGGAGATTGATTTCGGAATTGATGTTTTGCCAGATACTCAGCCAATATCCATTCCACCATACAGAATGGCGCCAGCAGAGTTAAGGGAGTTAAAGGAGCAACTGAGGGATTTATTAGAGAAAGGGTTCATACGACCGAGTGTGTCGCCGTGGGGTGCTCCGGTTCTCTTTGTCAGAAAGAAGGATGGGTCACTTCGAATGTGTATTGATTATCGGCAGCTCAACAAAGTCACCATCAAGAATAAATATCCTTTGCCTCGAGTGGATGATCTGTTTGACCAATTGCAGGGAGCGAAGTTCTTCTCAAAGATTGATTTACGGTCTGGGTACCACCAGTTGAAAATCAGGGAGCAGGATATTCCTAAAACCGCCTTCAAAACTCGTTATGGTCACTTTGAGTTTTTGGTTATGTCTTTTGGGCTAACCAACGCCCCAGCAGCTTTCATGGACCTTATGAATCGGGTTTTCAAGCCATTCCTAGATTCCTTTGTGATTGTATTCATTGACGATATTCTCATCTACTCTCTGAGCAGGGAAGATCATGCCGTTCACCTCAGAGCAGCATTGCAGACCCTTCTTCAGCATCAATTGTATGCCAAGTTCTCAAAATGTGAGTTTTGGTTGGAGTCCGTAGCTTTTCTAGTGCATGTTATTTCCAGTGAGGGAATTATGGTGGATCCTCAGAAGATTGCGGCAGTGAAAGATTGGCCTAGACCCACGACCCCGACAGAGATTCGTAGCTTCTTGGGTTTGGCAGGGTACTATCGGAGGTTTGTAGAGGGATTCTCAACCCTCGCTTCCCCATTGACAAAACCGACGCAGAAGGCAGTTAAGTTCCAGTGGTCCGAAGCATGTGAGAAAAGTTTCCAAGAACTGAAGTCAAGATTGACCTCGGCACCAGTATTGGCCTTGCCAGAAGGCACAGAGGGATTTGTAGTCTATTGTGATGCCTCCACAGTCGGTTTGGGATGTGTATTGATGCAGCGCGGAAAGGTTATAGCTTATGCTTCCAGGCAACTTAAGAACCATGAGAAGAATTATCCGACGCATGATTTGGAACTTGCAACTGTTGTGTTTGCCTTGAAAATATGGCGACACTATCTTTATGGGGTTCATGTAAATGTGTTTTCAGACCACAAGAGCCTCCAGTATTTGTTCAAGCAGAAAGAGCTGAATCTGAGACAGTGGCGGTGGTTAGAACTACTCAAGGACTATGATATGGACATATTGTACCATCCAGGGAAGGCAAATGTGGTAGCCTGACGCTCTTAGTCGGAAATCCATGGGTAGTTTGGCTCATTTGGGTGTGGATCGGAGACCCCTGGCTCGAGAGGTTTACCAATTAGCCAGTTTGGGGGTTCGTATTTCGGCGTCAGACGAGGGAGATATCTTGGTGCATAATGGAGCAGAATCATCATTGGTCGCGGAAATCAAGGAAAAACAGTTCATGGATCCAGCATTGGTTCGGGTGAAGGAAGCAATCATGAATGACAAGACCTCAGCATTTGTACTCAGCAGCGAAGATGGTGTATTGCGGTGTCAAGATAGGCTATGTGTTCCGGATGTGGACGAGCTTCGGGAAAGAGTGATGGCAGAGGCTCATACTTCCCGGTATTCTGTGCACCCTGGTTCAACGAAAATGTATCACGATCTCAAGGAGATTTATTGGTGGAACGGTATGAAAAGGGATGTGGCAGGCTTTGTAGCTAAATGTCCGAACCGTCAACAAGTGAAGGCCGAGCATCAACGGCCCGGTGGATTAACTCAGCTTATAGAAATACCAAGGTGGAAATGGGAGATGATCAATATGGATTTCGTGGTGGGCTTACCTCGCACACAGCATAAGTTCGATTCAATATGGGTGATAGTAGATCGACTCACCAAATCAGCTCACTTCCTGCCTGTCAAGTCCACCGATACCGCGGAGCAATATGCAAGATTGTACATCAAGGAGATAGTAAAACTTCATGGCACTCCACTTTCTATCATCTCAGATCGCGGGGCTCAGTTCACAACTAACTTTTGGAAGAAGTTTCAGCAAGGTTTGGGGACTCGGGTGAATCTCAGCACAGCTTTCCATCCGCAGACCGACGGCCAGGCCGAGCGGACCATTCAGACGCTTGAAGATATGTTGCGGGCTTGTGTCTTAGATTTTAAAGGTAATTGGGATGAACACTTGCCACCTGATAGAATTTGCTTACAATAACAGCTATCATGCTAGCATTCAAATGGCCCCGTTTGAGGCATTGTACGGGAGAAGATGTAGATCTCCAATCGGGTGGTTTGAGGTAGGTGAAGCGGAATTGCTAGGGCCAGATGTGGTGTACGAAGCTATGGAAAAGGTCAAGGTTATTCAGGAGAGAATGAAAACAGCACAGAGTCGTCAAAAGTCCTATGCAGACGTTCGTCGAAGGGATTTGGAGTTTCAAGTCGATGATTGGGTGTTCTTGAGGGTATCTCCCATGAAGGGAGTCATGCGATTCGGAAAGAAAGGGAAATTGAGTCCTAGGTATGTCGGGCCATATCGGATCGTTCAAAGGATTGGTCAAGTTGCTTATAGGCTAGAGTTGCCTCTTGAGATGTCATCAGTGCACCCGGTATTCCATGTGTCCATGTTGAAGAAAGTGATTGGAGATCCATCCACCATCATGCCAGTCGAAGCTATAGAGGTTAATGAAGATTTGTCATACGAAGAAGTTCCAGTCGCCATTCTTGATAGGCAAGTCCGTAAGTTGAGAAATAAGGAAGTTGCCTCTGTTAAAGTATTGTGGCGAAGTCAACAAGTTGAGGAGGCCACATGGGAAGCGGAAAAGAGATGAAGGAAAAGTACCCCCATTTGTTCGATTAAGCCTAGAAAAAATTAGGTGATCCTGACCCTCCTACTCTTAGTAACTGTCATCTTGTCTAAGTTGTTTTCCTCTTAGTATTAGTAAAGTCCCCTTCATCTTGTAATGAGTTAAATGTGTTGTTACCTTGGGTCACTTGAACCTTTCTTGATAAATGAAATCCTTATAAATATTCGCGTGTTAAATTGGTCTAATAAGGTAAGAATTCATTGAAGTGACTAGTTTCTGTGCAATTTTAATAATATGATAGAATATGTGCATTCGTTGAGGTAAGAAAGTGTATACCAGTTATGGAAAGTGTTGTATTTGTGTATTGTTGTTTGGTAATGTGTTTCGGGGGCCCTCTGACATGTGGATATGTCCATAATACAAAGGAAACTCTGGCGAAATTTTTCTAAAATATAAGAGTTAGTCAAATTTTTGATGGTTGCATATCATGTCTTTCAAAACCAACTCATTTATTTCAAAATCCTCATTCGAGGATGAATGATCTTAAGGGGGAGATGTAAGGCCCCGTAAAATTTTTGTGCATAAAACCTAGTAGCCGTGGTGTCATGGTCCGAATAATGTGTTAGGAATGCGTAGAATTCTTCGCGGCGAGCTTGCTCGCCGCGGTTCGGACCCTTGGTAGTGATTTAAGTTTCAAAAATGTAGAGAATTAATTTTTCCGAAAAATGTCAAATATGCGGTCAAGAATGCGACCGCAAACCTGTCATGCGGACCGCATTCTTGCCGCAAAACGTTCCAGAGAGTTGCCCAAAATCGTGTCAAAAGTGCGGTCGATATGCGATCGCATGTCAAATCTGCGGTGCACTTTTGCGACCGCAGAATCAACATGCGGTCCGCATAGTGACCGCATTCCTTAACAGAACCTGTGTAAATTTGGGGCAATTCTGCGGTCACTATGCGGACCGCATGTTGATTCTGCGGTCGCATAGTGCACCGCATAATTGACCCCGGCCCAGATTTTTGTAACATTTTGACCCGATCTCTTCTTTAATATAACACCTTTCTTCTTCATTTTATCATATCATCTCACCAAAATTAGAGAGAGAAGAGAGGGTTTTTAGAGAGAAGTTCTTCATCTTCAAAGATTGTTCCAACTATTTAATTCCAAGGGATCCTAGGGCAAGGATTCAACTTCCCCAATCTTTTCAAGGTAAAAACCCTAACTATTTTCTTGATTTTCAGTTTTAATTGGGTAAAGAGAGGTTTGCATATAATAGCTTTTGAAGATAGAATTTTTACACTCATGCATGATTATTGAACTTGATTTCTAGTAAAAAGAAGTGAGTAGAAGTAAGAGTCTTCAAGAACAAGGTTGGCAAGAGTAAGATAGCTTGGGTAAGCATAAAGTAGGAAGTTAACGGAAGAAAACTCATCACCAGGTATGTATGGCTAATTTTGATTCTTGTGAAATCGCCTATATGTGTGAAGTTTGTTTGTTTCGTGTTAAATTGACAAATTGTGTGAAATTCTTGATGTTGTTGTTGGATATTCAAAATTTTTTGTTGAGCTATGAGTGATGTAAAATGAGAGTTTAATTTGGCAAAAGAATTGTGAATAATGACTATGATGGCCTATATGGCACCTTGTGGAAAACAAACGAAACACTTGAGAATTGGTTTATTGTGGAAAGAGATGAAACACTTGAATTGTGGAAATATTGTAACATGGTTGTGATATTGAATTGAGAACATGAACCAATGTGTAAGTTGCTTATTTGAACTTGTTGAAATTGTGTGTAGTACCTTATCTGCTGTTTGAAATTGTTGTGTTTTCAACCGTAAGGCGGGGTCGTGTTGCGCGCCGCAACGTGGTGAAATAAGGTGTGGGTTGGGGTGATAAGGGTGGCCGAGGTAATAAGGGTGGTCAGGGGCAATAAGGATGGAAAGCAATCGAAATCGCTATTGAAAATTGATACAAAAATCAATAATGTGAAATTGTGAAAGGAGACAGCAGGAGAGTTTGCAACCTGTGGGGCACTGATTGCCCCTTTGTTTGACTACTTGTGCTTACGTGATTGATTGGTTGATCGTAGAAAGTGCTTGTGTGAGAATTATTTGAAATGAGAAAAATGTGGATACATGGTTGGCTGGCTTAATTAATTGTTGATGTAATTTAATGGCTTGAGTTTACTTGGGACAAAGTTTGTCCATACATACCAGTACAATTCAAGTGTACTGACGTCCCTTTTGCCGGGGGCGCTATATTCGTGTTATGATTGTAGGTGGATCAGTAGCAGGCACTTCAGCTTATCGGCAGTAATATCCTTCTCCTTCCACTGCCCGTTTTGGTGAGCCCCTTTCTTCCTTGGGGCCTTGTGTGGTTCATGCCACTCGGTTTAGATTTCATTTTGGTTTTGTAAGGTATAGTCGGAGCCTTGTTACCGGCAAGTATTGTATTTCCCTTTTGTATCCTAGAGGCTCTGTAGACATGTAAACTGTGGGACTCCAGTCTTATGTATATATATTGTGTTATGTCGGGCGTTGTAAAAATTGAAATCTTGTTAATGAATCACTCGTATCGTTTTATTTGTTTAATGTGAAATCAATTATGATTAGTAATATATTTGGTTAATGAGAAACAGTCATCACAGGGGTAACGCGTGGAATGAAAGGCACCCAGGTCCGCTTGACTGGGGCAACCCGGTCAGGCGCCGGTCATGTTCCTCGATTTGGGGCGTGACAAATAAACCTTCGCAAGTGAGAGTAACCAAGTAAAAGACACCTAATAAAACGATATAGAATTGCCTAGAACCTTCTAGCAAGGGCTCTAAGACATTTCGATACATATTCAAGGAACTAATCTGTAAATAATTAAAAAGAACAATGGGAGGGGATTGAAAATAACTTATTTGAATTTCCCCCCAATTCCCCCCCAAAACTAATTTATAAATAGGCCATTAGAGAGCCTGAAAAAGGGTCCAGATTTTGAAACTAAGAAAAAAAAGATTCCACACATAGTTCTGAAATCGAGAGATAGTTCTGAAATTTGGTTCTTTATACTACAATCCTTAGCTGATTAATTTGGGTATTAATTTGGGAGTTCCTGCTGGGTCTATTATCCTTCAATTCATTTGGATTCTGCTTGAGCTCTTCGATTCTGCATTGTTGATTTGCTGGACTTTTATATTTGGGATTCCGTTTGCTGTTTTGTTGCTGTTATTTTGTTGACTATTCTTCATCCTCAAAGCCTAGACTCACAGATTGCTTTTGAATCAGGTACATTTCCATTTCCTGAAGATGTAATCGCACATTATGTTGAAGAAATGAAACTGCATGAGTCGTTTGGATGAATTCACTTTTGTTTTTCCTTTTAGTTTGTAATTGTTATTTCCTAGAATCATTGTAATTCATTAGGATCGTTTGCAATAATTAATCACTATATGAGGATGGCTATAGATTAAAATAGAGTAGTTAGAGATACATAATTAGAAATAGTTCTCACCTAATCTAAGTTCAAAACAGGCTAATACTGAAATTAATTCACCTATAAAATCACTATATATAAGTTGGATAATTAACTACTTCTGTTAATTAAATTTTGAATCAGGATCAATTAGTTCAGAAAAGGTAATAAGTGGATTAAGTTTGAACTATTTTGTCAACCAGTTTTACTTAACAACGATTTACTATAGGTTAATTTTAGAATTCTGTAATTGTTATAATTCAAATATGTCTAGCTAATGTTTCTAGATTGTTTTCCTTTAGTTAAAATTAGGTAACAAGCAAGTTTACAACTAGTATTGTGAATACTACTTAAGTACTTGAAATCATAGTATTAACACTGAATCCTTGTTCTTAGAGTGTTCAATTAGTGATTAGAATTCAAAATTAATAGTGATTGATATGTAATCTAGTGTCTTCTGAAATAATAAAAATCTTATTGGTTTCTTCTGTCATTTGAGGAACATCTGTTGAAATTTTATGTTGAAATTACAAATATGCTCTACATTTCATCCATTTACTCTGGGCCTGGTTATGAATACAAGCCCAGATTCGATTAAAGTTAATTTTGGGTCCTTGAGTGGAGATACTCACATACACTAGGCTTCAGAGGCCCATTTGCACACAATGGACTGTTAACGCAATCGAGAAGTTCAGGCCTAGTAATAAATAATTGGCCTGGACCTAATAATAATGAATTCAGAAAATACAAAACCATATTCTAATTAGGAGGAAAAGAAAAATAGCAAAACATAGTATATGATAAGTTTGGACTTCTAAAAATAAGGGATGAGCCTCATATTAAAAATAAAAAGACACACCGGGCCCCCATATGAATTTTAATATAAATGTTAGACTCGGAAGGGCTGTTTAGCAAATTTCACGATCTTTCCTAAAAATAATAAGGTGTAGACGTTATAGGCATGACTAATATATACATCCTTAATACGGGTGCACATTTATGTGACTCAAATCTCAAATCCCGGCGAAGCTGAAATGCACCAAAGTCACAGGCGTACTGGTTGCGGTGTGACTCGAAATGCATTTTCGCAACGTCGCAAGTCGTTAAAATAACAAAACGGGACATTCACATTTGTAAAAGCATATAAAGAAATCAAATTGGTCAAATTCTACAGTTGAGCGACCGTGCTTAAACCACAGAATTCGGGAGTGCCTAACACCTTCTCCCGGGCTAACAGAATTCCTTATCCGAATTTCTAGTTTCGCGGACTGTTAAAATAGAGTCATATTTCCTCGGATTCGGGATTAAACCGGTGACTTGGGACACAATTATCTTCCCAAGTGGCGACTCTGAAATCTAAATAAATCTCGTTCCGATTGTCCTTAAAGCGGAAAAACTCTTTCCCTGTTGTTATTACTATATCCCTTCTTGGGGTGTACTAATAAATAACAGGGTATACTTTATCTTTGAAAAAGTAGTAAAAAGGGAGGTGTGACAGCTCTGGCGACTCTGCTGGGGATAAGCAACCTAGAAGTTCGGTTTAGGGTTTAAGAATTCGAGCTCGATTAAATTGTTGTTTTTGATATTATTTGATTTCATTATCTGCTTTGATCAATGTGCTACATGTTTACCGCTTTGATATTACATGAATTGTATATAAAAATTGTGCCAAAAACCATTCTCTTCTTACATCCGGGGATGTGCTTACTAGTTGAGACTCCACTTTCTATTAGTGTCAATACCCTAATAAGAAATAGAGGCCGGATAAGTTACAAAGCCGGACGACCCCGCAGGTCCTCGGTACGTAGCCCCATCCTCGATCCGAGTTGTCCACTCGTACACAATCTAGTACTATGAAAATCAGGATATTGAATCTAGATTTAGGATGATTATTCGCATCATATCTGACTTAGGGGACTCAACACAGGGGTTGGGTCCGTCTAGGATAGGTGACCCGGGAATTAAAGATCGAGCATATTATATGTTGTATTTATTTATCCTGGATTATTATGCGGACCAGCTAAATTCCTGAAAACAAAAGAGAGAAAATTTTAGAATAGAAAATATTGAAATATTGACGAAATGTTGCCGAAAGATTGAAAAGAAAAGTTTGAAAATAGGTAGAACAAATTTTGTTGAAATTTTCGGTCACAAAACAATTTTACCGAACTACGCAGGTTTGATTCTCACCACTAGGCGACATACGTAGGCAACCCTTAACGGGTCCAACCACCCTTTTAAAAAAAATAACTAAAAAATATTGAATTTTAGTTCTCAATAAATCGAAGTGATGCTGTTTTTTAAAATAGCCGAATATTCTGAAAGGACGCCAGAAGGCTGTTTTTGCAAAAATGGCCACTTTGAAATCATTTCTTTTCCTTTTTAAATAATAGCCTTGAAATTTTCAAATGAAATATTGAAAGGTTAATTCTTTCAAAATAATGAAAAATTGTCTTTGAAAAATATTTTCCTTTTCGAATAAAATCGCCTTTAATAAATGTGTAGGATGAGCACAATACAAAATGAACCCTTTGCACTAATGAACAAAATCCCTTTGGAGTTTCGATTATGGTGGAACGATCTAGGCCAAGAAAGACAGGTTTGGGTCAACATATATCTAAAATATCTTACCGGGTTGATGAACATAATACCTCGGGGTGATATTATTTGGGCTCTCGTTGCTTGTTGGGATCCTGCACATAATGTGCTCCACTTCTAAGATTTTGAGCTCACTCCGACATTGGAAGAAATTGCTAATTACATCGGGAAAAGTGAGGTTCCCCTAAAAGACAAATATTTGGTGGCTCCAAGTGCTATTATAGTGCATAGATTCCTCGACTCCTTAAAAATTGCTAGAAATGTTCACAATGAAGACTTGGTCCACGGGTTCTGCACTATGAGCTTTATATACCGCAGATATGGCCACATTAGGGGATTTAATGATCCAACAAACAAACTCTGCAGCAAAGCAAACCAGGCTAAGTGGGAGGAACATAGGTGTTTCGCCTTTATGGTAGCCTTTTTGGGATTGATCATATTCCCGAGAAAAGATGGAAATATTGACATTATAGTTGCTAGAATTTCCAGTACTCTCCTCGTGCAAGAAAATAGTACACTGGCACCGATGATAGTGGCCGATATCTTCCGTGCTCTCACAGCATGTAAAGCAGGACATGATTTCTTCGAGGGATGCAATTTACTTCTCCAAATGTGGATAATAGTGCATTTATGCCACAGCCCTCAATTCTCAAGCTATGGATCGTCTGAAAAGACGTGTATTGAAGAATTATATGTGAGGACAAAAGAAGTTAAGTTGCCAGAATGATCAAAAGGTTGGATCACATATTTGTGATCACTGACTGCTAGCCAGTTTAATTGGGCATACGGATAGTTGCCCCTCAACGAAGTTATATACATGCCAGCAGAAGGGTCTCATTTTCTGATAATGGGTCTCAAGAGAATCCAACCTTATGTGCCATACCGGGTATTAAGGCAACTCGGAAGAAATCAGGTCGTACCAAAAGATGGGGACCTCAGCCTGCAAGTAATAGAAATCAGTCCTAATGGGCAATTCCCAGAAGCAAAAATTCGGCAAATCTGGAATGAATGCTAATGCTTGAGAATAGACACTTGTGTGGGAAATCATGCTCGAGGAGAAGTATCACCAGGGTATGCTGCATGGTATCGTAGAGATGTTGAGCATGAGAGACTGATGAAGAGACCTCACATTCAAGAGTTGGCCGAGCAGTCTAAGGAACAAAAAGATTGGATGGCCAAGGAAAATAAATATCGAGTCAGAATCACCTTGTTGGAAAAACAATTCCAAGACCTCAAATTCGAAAGCAGCTTAAAGAAACAGCTGAGAAAAGAAAATGAAATCCTGAAGGCTTAGATTGCAAAGATGAAAACAACAACCGAAACCCCAGTTCGACTTGCTCGGGATTAGAAGCTAATTGAAAATCTTCGGCACAAAGTGAACGACTATAGCTTTGATCTAGATAAAGCTAAGAAGGAATTAGTCGGGGTTCGGAAACAATTGTCCAAGAATGCTAAAGAATGAGTTCGAATGGTTTGATAGTTAAAAGATGAACACAATGTTGAGGTAGCCCGATTGAGGAAGAAGATTATTACAGCCGAGGTCAAAAGTATCAAACAAACCAAAGAGTTTGAGGTAGAGAGAGAACATTGCTACATGGCCATGCCTCGGTTAGAATTGGAGCTACAACAACTTCAAAAGAAGAACCAACAAACCTTAGATGCTCGTGCCGAACAGATAGGTAGGTTGCTTCAAGAAAAAGGGGTCATCAGGGAAAGAATTGTCAACATTGCTCAATACATCACAAGGAAATGCCAACTGTGCGAAGATATGTCTCAGTTAACATTCACATTAGCAGTAATGATCTTTGTAAAGCAAGTAATGACCGACCTGGACAAACTCCAAAGTGGATTAGCATATAGGCACGCGGCAAGACTGAACGATGTCTCGCGGGTACTAAGAGCTTTAATGTATTCATAAGGCATGCATTTTTGTATTTGTGTTTTCTTTCTGCATTTGTAATACAACATCAATTGTAACCGATGGTTGAATATCAATTAAAATTCAAAAGAAATTGCCATTATGTTTCTCTTATATATGCAAATTGCTTAGGCGATAGGCAAACATATAGGAACGAAAAATGAAAATAAAAAAAAAAGAGAAAAAGAAAAGGAAAAGAAGAAAAAGAAAAAAAATAGAAAGCAATAAAATAATGAAAAACAAAAGTGGAAAGAAAGTTGGAGGTTCAAAAAGAAGAATAATGTCGGGATGCTGCGTAATTACTAGGCAAAAGTTGTGGTTTTAGAACGTGTGATGTTTATCCCTTATGATCTAACTATTAACAAGTTTTTGTTGTTGATGAGTATCAGATAAACAATTAGCAACTGCCATTCTGGCACAACATGTTCTAAAGTCATGACCAAAGCAGTAACTCAGGAAATCGAGCATACGATTATGGATCCTGTACAAGAAGAAGAAGTTATGGACGTAACTAGTATGAAGGAAGAGATGTACAAATTGAAACAGCAGATGTCAGAGATGTACCAGTCTTGGTTGAGGGGTCAACCCTTACCTTCCTACCCAGCCAACCCCATATACACTCCTCCTCCAAACCCAAACCCAGAACCACCCACCATGAACTCATCCTCCACATATCCAACTTACCCGCATTACTATGCTACAACATCACAAGCACCGCATCCTTGCCTAAACAAGCTCCACCACCACCACCTCAGGTCGCTCCAGTATACGTGGCACCGCCACCAGCTACTTTACACAAATCTTCTGGCGAACCTGTGTTCCATGTTCATGATACCCATTACTACCCGCCAGAACCCACTTTCAGGCAATATGATTCTTACATCCCGCTCATAGACATGACGGAGGAGGAGAAACCTGCTAGAAACCTTGAACAGGAAGAGATGGCCCGTAAAATGAAGAGTCATGAGCAGTCGTTCCATAATATATAGGGGCTGGGAGGCCAAGTTAGTATGTCATACACAGACTTATGTTTGTTTCCTGAGGTACAGCTACCTGCCGGGTTTAAGTTGCCTAGTTTGACATGTATGATGGTCACGGAGATCCAGTGGCCCATCTGAGAGGATACTGCAGTAAAATACGCGGAGCAGAAGGAAGGGATGAATTACTCATGGCTTATTTCTATCAAAGCCTCAGTGGCTCGGCATTAAAATGGTACACTCGACAAGATCATACCCGATGGTTCATTTGGGATGACTTAGCTCAATCATTTGCAAACCATTTCCAATATAATCTGGAAATTATCCCTGATAGGTTATCATTAACTAAGATGGAGAAGAAACCCGGAGAAAGCTTTCGGGAGTATGGATTCAGGTGGAGGGAACAGGCTGCACGTGTAGACCCACCAATGAAAGAAGGAGAAATGGTGGATTGTTTCTTACAAGCTTTGGAGCCGACATACTATGGCCATCTAGTGTATGCAATTGGAAAAACCTCTAACGAGGTAGTAAAGATGGGAAGCTTTGTGGAAGAAGGGTTAAAGACGAATAAGATTATGAGCTACTCAGCCATCAAGGCTACAAACCAAGCAATACAGACGGGAACATGGGGGTCGATTGGAAAGAAGAAAAAGGAAGAAGTGGCGGTTATTGAAGGTAGATCTTGGTCCCGGCGCCCCAACCCATATCATCATCAACCTCGCCCATACCAACCATATCCACCAGCACCATATAATCCACCTTCACCGTATTATCCTTCAACCGTTCCACAGTTTTCTGTCCAACATGCTCAACCTTACCCACCGCATCCACATTCATGGCGTACCCCAGCTCCACAAAATGTCTACCATGCACAAAATGCCTATCCGCCTTCAAAAACCTACAGAAATCCAAACTGACCTAACTTCCGTCCTGATCCAGAAGTAAAAGGTGATAGGGCTCAAAGGAAGAGAACATTCACTCCTCTAGGAGAATCATATACCAGTCTCTTTCATCGTATGAGAGAACTAGGGATGTTGAACCCTATTGAACCTAAAATTCCCAATCATACACCTAGAAATCTAGACCAATCTGTCCGTTGTGAATACTGTTCTGGGGCACCGGGACATGATACGGAGAAGTGTTGGCACTTAATGTCCGCAATACAGGAACTTATTGATTCCAGAAGAATTGAGGTGTATGCTTCAGAAACTCCCAATATAACGTAGAATCCTTTGCCAGCACATCATGAGACACATATGATAGAGTTAGAACAGGGATAGAGCTGCAGAAAACCTTCGCAGATAGTGATGATGATTAAAGCAAACAACAAGGTTGAGGGGGAAGTTGAAAAAGAGAAAGTGACAATTGAGTTACCAGCAAAACAATCATCAGTGATTGAACCCGTGAAAGTAATAGTACCTGGAGTGAAGCCTTTGCTGACTGTGAAGGGAGCTTATGTAGAGCCAGTGGTTATCAAACCAGTTGTGCAGATGCCAGTTGTGAATACCAAGTATGTACCGTGGAATTATGATAAGGTGATAGTGATGTATAAAGGGAAAGAAGTTAAAGGAGAAATTTGTGAAACTCATGGTTTAACTCGCTCCGGGTGATGCTTTGCCCCTGATGAACTGAGAAAGACAAAAGTGGTAAAATAAACCCGGCTTATGTGAAGAAGGCAGTCACTGAGGAGGAAGCTAAGGAATTTTTGAAGAAGATGAAAGCTCAAGACTACTCTATAGTTGAGCAATTGATAAAGACGCCCGCACAGATATCATTGTTATCCTTGCTAATTCATTCTGATGAACATAGAAAGGCGTTGATGAAAATTCTAAATGAAGCCCGCGTACCGGAGAAAATTTTGGTATGCCATCTGGAAAAAATCACAAACAAGATCTTTGAGACAAATAAGATAACATTTTCAGACATCGAGCTGCCACTGAAAGGGACGGAGCATAATAAAGCACTATACCTCACGGTAAAATGTGAAGAATTTGTAGTAACCCGTGTTTTGGTGGACAATGGGTCAAGCGCCAATATCTGTCCATTGTCAACTTTGGAAAAGCTGAAAGTCAATTATGAAAGAATTCATCGAAACAGTGTGTGTGTGAGGGGTTTTGATGGAGGCGGAAAGAACACCGTGGGGGATATCATACTAGAGCTTACTATCGGACCCGTGGATTTTGCTATGGAGTTTCAAGTGATGGATGTCGCTGTATCATACAACCTCTTGTTAGGACATCCGTGGATCTATGCTGCGAAAGTAGTACCATCTTCTTTACATCAAATGGTAAAATTTGAGTGGGAGCAGCATGAGATAATAGTGCACGGAGAAGACGATATTTGCAATGCTATTACATCATTTGAGGAAGTTGAAGGAGATAAAGGTCCGTGGGTATACCAAGTAATGGACACCGTGATTGTGAACAAAATATCTGAGGGAGAAAACAAGCCAGTACCCACGGTGGCCCCTGCAGCAGTGATGGTCGCCAAGGAAATGATAAAGAATGGGTTTTCTCCAGGAAAGGGCTTAGGAGTAACCTTGCAAGGTATAACACAGCTGATTCACCTTCCAGGAAGTACTGATACTTTTGGCTTGGGTTTCAAGCCAACCATTACCGATATCAAGAGAGCTAAGAAATTGAAGAAGAAAGGGTGGTCCCTCCCCAAACCCATCCCAAAACTATCCAACTTCTTTGTCTAGCCTGGTACACAGAGACGTCTGTCAACTGTCATGCCAAACCGTGCAGAGATAAAACCGGATTAAGAGCTTTTAGCAAGATTTGAGAGGCTATTTGAAGATGTGAATATGTTGGAGACGGGTGAAGGAACAAGAAAAATGGAGGTTCAATTCGTGGGACCCCACACTATGCTAAATAATTGGGAAGCTACTCCTCTTCCGATCATGAGGGAGTTGTGGTAGTTAGCTTTTAATATTTCATTCCCAAAATTATCTTGTTTTAAAATTGTAATCCCATATCCCGTCAAATCAAATGTAACCAACTCTTGTTACCTTTCAAAATTTCAATGAAATGCAATTTCTTTTCTTCCTCCATTTTTGCCTTATTTTATTTTTCTTCTTTTGTATAGTTCAATATTTGCTGATTCCAATTATATGTCATGTATGAAGGATTCTCAGTCCAGTCTTGATAATCGAATAGTTATACAGGAAATTGAAAATGAACATGAAGTGGAATATGAGGATGAGGAAGTACTAGAGGAAATTAGTAAAGATTTAAGTCATTATGAAGAAAAACACAAACCGAACTTAAATGAGACGGAGTCTATTAATTTAGGAAGTGAGGAGAATGTCCGAGAAACAAAGCTTAGTGTGCATTTAGAGACTTCCCTCAAAGAAGATTTAATCAGGTTGTTACATGAGTACAAGGAAATATTTGCTTGGTCTTATGACGACATGCCCGGGCTCAGTACTGATTTGGTGATACATAAATTTCCCATTTATCCAGAATGCCGGCCGGTAAAGCAAAAGTTAGAGAAATTCAAAATGGACATCAGTGTGAAAATAAAAGAAGAAGTTAACAAGCAATTCAAGGCGAAGGTCATACGGGTCACTAAGTATCCCACCTGGTTAGCTAATGTTGTGCCAGTCCCAAAAAAGGATGGAAAAATCAGGGTGTGCGTTGATTATCGAGACCTCAATAAAGCTAGTCCAAAGGATGATTTTCCATTGCCAAATATACATATATTAATCGACAATTGTGCCAAGCATGAAATTGGTTCTTTTGTAGATTGTTATGCGGGTTATCATCAGATCCTGATGGACGAAGAAAATGCAGAAAAGACTGCCTTTATCATGCCTTGGGGAACATATTGCTACAGAGTGATCCGTTTGGGTTAAAGAATGCCGGGGCTACATATATGAGGGCAATGAACACTATGTTTCATGACATGATACATCGAGAGAGTGAAGTATATGTGGACGATGTATACATCGAGAGAGTGAAGTATATGTGGACGATGTTATCATCAAGTCCAAAAAGCAATGTAACTATGTCAAGGATTTAAGAAAACTTTTACAGAGGCTCCAAAGATATAATCTCAAGCTCAATCCAGCAAAATGTGCTTTTGGAGTGCCATCGGGAAAGTTATTAGGGTTCATACTAAGCCAGTGTGGTATTGAATTGGATCCATCAAAGATAAAAGCAATCCAGAATTTGCCTCCGCCGAAGAACAAGAAAGAAGTGATGAGTTTTTTGGGTAGGTTGAATTATATTAGCAGATTTATTGCTCAGTTAACGTTGACTTGTGAGCCCATTTTCAAATTATTGAAGAAAGATGCTACGGTGAATTGGACTGATAAATGTCAAGAAGCATTTGACAAAATTAAGGAATATCCGGCTAATCCTCCTGTATTGGTTTCTCCAGAACCGGGAAGACCTTTAATCCTGTATCTAACTGTATTGGATAATTCTTTTGGCTGTGTACTGGGGCAGCATGACAAAACAGGGAAGAAAGAGCAAGCAATATATTATCTTAGTAAGAAGTTTACATCTTCTGAGGTAAAATACACTCAGTTGGAGAGAATATGTTGTGCTTTAAAATGGGTTGCGCAGAAATTGAAACATTACTTGTTGGCTTATACTACTTATATGATATCTCGGTTGGACCCACTGAAGTATATATTCCAGAATGGCAAATTCTGCTTACAGAGTTTGACATCATTTATGTAACTCATACGGCAATGAAGGCACAAGCAGCCGCTGACCATTTGGTAGAAAATCCGGTCAATGATGAGTATGAACCATTAAAAACAAATTTTCCTGATGAGGAGACATTGAATATTGAAGAAGTGGAACAAGACAATAAGCCAAGCTGGAGAATGTACTTTGACGGGGCCGTCAACAGCAAGGGAGTCGGAATTGGAGTAGTACTCATCTTAGAAACGGGTCAGCATTATCCTATTACTGCTCAGCTTCAATTTTTCTGTACTAATAACATGGCCGAGTATGAAGTATGCATATTGGGATTGAGAATGGCAATAGATATAGGCGTTCAAGAGATTTTGGTCATGGGTGACTCGGATCTTTTGATACATCATATTCAAGAAGAATGGGAGACAAGAGATTTGAAACTTATACCTTATCGACAGTGCCTGCATGAACTATCTCAGAGATTTCAATCCATAGAGTTAAAGCATATCCCAAGAATACACAATGAAGTAGCGGATGCTCTAGCCACATTATCATCCATGTTGCACCATCCAGATAAAGCTTACATAGATCCACTACAGATACAAGTTCGTGATCAAAATGCTTATTGTTTCGCCGTAGAAGAAGAACTTGATGGTGAGCCGTGGTATCATGATATCAGAGAATATTTGAGGACATGAGTGTACCCAGCACAAGCCACAAGGGACCAGAAAAGGGCTATAAGGCGATTAGAAAATGGATTTTTCTTTAGTGGAGGAGTTATATACAAAAGAACACCAGACTTGGGTCTATTGAGATGTATAGATGCACAGCAAGCTGACACAATTATGGCTGAAGTACATGCAGGAGCTTGCGGACCTCATATGAGCGGATATATTTTGGCCAAGAAAATACTGAGAGCAGGATATTATTGGCTCACCATGGAGCGTGATTGCATTAGACATGTGCGGAAATGCCACCAATGTCAGATACACGGAGATTTGATTCACTCCCCACCCTATAAGTTGCATACAATGTCAGCATCGTGGCCATTTGTCGCTTGGGGCATGGATGTCATCAGACCAATATAGCCTGCAGCATCTAATGGGCACAGATTTATCTTGGTAGCAATTGATTATTTCACTAAATGGGTGGAGGCGAAGACATTTAAAGCAGTGACAAAGAAGGCGGTAGTAGACTTCGTGCACACAAATATCATTTGTCGCTTTGGAATTCCTATGGTGATTATCACAGACAATGGAGCAAATCTGAACAATCACCTCATGGCAAAAGCATGTCAGAAATTCAAAATCCTGCACCGTAACTCTACACCTTATAGGCCTAAAGCAAATGGAGCAGTTGAGCCTATGAATAAGAATATTAAGAAGATTCTCGGGAAAATGGTGGAAGAGTCAAGACAGTGGCATGAAAAATTACCATTTGCTCTCATGGGTTATCGTACAACTGTACGTACTTCAATTGGTGCAACACCATACTCATTGGTGTACGGAACAGAGGCAGTCATACCTGCAGAAATTAAAATACCTTCCTTTCGGATTATAGCTAAGGCTGAAACTGATGATGACGAATGGGTAAAAGCTCGGCTAGAACAGTTGAGCTTGATTGCTGAGAAAAGGCTAGCGACAATCTGCCACAGACAGTTATATCAACAGATGATGGCCAAAGCATACAACAAGAAAGTACGTCCATGGAAATTCGAAGTTGGACAGTTGGTGCTAAGACGTATTTTGCCTCACTGGGCCGAAACAAAAGGAAAGTTTGCACCTAATTGGCAAGGGCCATTCATGGTATCCCGAGTATTGTCCAACGGAGCTTTATATTTAACAGATGTTGGCAAGAGATATTATGTATGATTCCTTTTTCATATGTACAATTGTATTTGTCATAATTTTGAAATTGAAATGATGAAGGCATTTTATTCTCTATCCAAACACTTTATCCATTGATACCCCTGTTGAGCCTTATTGCATTATTCTTTCATATCCCTCTCTCGGAATCAATTATGGACAAGAAAATCAAAAAGAAAAGAAAAGAGAAAGAGAAAATGAGAATGAAGAAAATGAAAAAAAAAATACAAAAGAAAATCAGGAAAAAGTCAAAAGACGAATGATCTTATGATTTTAACTACGTCAGACTTGATCCCGAAAGGGTACGCCGGCAGCCTCAGTGAGGTTCTGTCATGAAAGAAATAAAATCCAAGATTCCCCAAATGTTGAAATAGGGGCAGAAATTTTGTTTATGATTCCGAGAGTTTTAAATCTTTGAACCCTCATATAAATTTTGAGCCTTTATACCTTTCTTTCTAAACCCATCCAAAAGCCACGTTACAGTTCAAAGAAAGACCTTCTGATTAATTTCAAGAAAATAATGATACAATAAGAATTAGGAGAAACATGGCATGGACAATACCCGGAGGTTTGGAAAAAAAAAAGAGTCTTATTGGTGAAAACCCTAACGGGCACCATAAGGCGAATGTGAGGTGAGAGAAGAATAAATGAGATAGTCTTATTGGTTAAAACCTTACCGGGCACCATAGGGCGAAAGTGAGGAATATTTTTGAAAGAGGAAAAACAGCAAAAAATAAGAAAGGTTTGGGTTGAAGGAAAATAAGATAGCAACAATTCGATTGGACAGACTGAGTCGGATATTTAAATACATGGCATGGTCAAAGGAATCAGCCGTCATACCCAGATAATTTTTGTCTTTACTTCAAAATACCCTTACTCCCCTTCAAATTCATATTTTTAGCATCTCATTGATCAAAACCAGTTGCCAGTCGAAAGCTAACTACCATCTTCTCATGTTAAAAGGCATAATAACATTGGTCAAAGGAAAAGAGAAAATAAAAAAGAAGAGGATGGCGATCAAGTCCGAAGGAAAATGGAAGGAAAAGAAACAAAAAGGGAGAAAAGGAAAAGAGGGTTGCAAGAGAAAGTTGAAGAAAACCTGGCAATGAACTGCAAAGCAGAATGAAACAAGAAAATGCAGACGATGGAAGCAGGGCCAACAACAATGCCAGTTCCTAACCATCATTTTATAACTAATAAGATTGTTCACTGATTTATACAGAGACAAAAGATTCAAATTCTCACTAATCACTTTAAAATGAATGTGACCAATGTGGGAGAAAACATCAAAAGAAAAAAAACAGCAGTAATAGGGGAGAATCCACAAAGGAGGACTCACTCAATAATCAGGAACCTACCCAAACAACAAGGGAGGTATTGTCTTTTCAAAATTCACACCCGAGTTATCAAACTGATGGAATATTTTCTGCATTTTTCATTTCATGCATCAGGCGCCCACCTGGATAACAAGGGAATATTTTTCTGCATTTTCATTTTTCATGCATCAGGCACCCACCTGGATAATTAGGGAATATTTTTCTGCATTTTCATTTCATGCATCAGGCGCCCACCTGGATAATGAGGGAATACTTTTCTGCATTTTCATTTTTCATGCATCAGGCACCCACCTGGATAACGAGGGAATACTTTTCTGCATTTTCATTTCATGCATGAGGCGCCCACCTGGATAACAACGGAATACTTTCTGCATTTTCATTTCATGCATCAGGCACCTACCTGGATAACGAGGGAATATTTTTCTACATTATCATTTCATGCATCAGGCGCCCACCTGGATAACTAGGGAATACTTTTCTGCATTTTCATTTCATGCATCAGAAGAAACAACAATAAAGGATAGAATCCACAATGGAAAACACAGTAATCAGGAACCTACCCGAACAACAAGGGAGGTATTATCTTTTCTGAAATTTACACCCGAGTTATCAAATAGAGGAAATACTTTTCTGCATTTTCATTTCTGCATCAGGCGCCCTCTTGGATAACGAGGGAATACTTTTATGCATTTTCATTTCTACGTCAGGCGCCCACCTGGATAACGAGGGAATACTTTTCGGCATTTTAATTTATGTATCAGGTGCCCACCTGTATAACGAGGGAATACTTTTTAGCATTTTTAATTCCTATTCGGGTGCCCACCTGTATAACCAGGGAATACTTTTCAGTATTTTTTAATTTCTGTTCAGGCGCCCACCTGGATAACGAGGGAATACTTTTCTGCATTTTCATTTCATGCATCAAGCGCTCACCTGTATAACCAGGGAATACTTTTCAGTATTTTTTAATTTCTGTTCAGGCGCCCACCTGGATAACGAGGGAATACTTTTTAGCATTTTTATTTCTTTTCAGGCACCCACATGTATAACAAGGGAATACTTTTCTGCATTTTAATTTCTTTTCAGGCGCCCACCTGTATAACGAGGGAATACTTTTCAGCATTTTAATTTATGTTCAGGCGCCCACCTGTATAACGAGGGAATATATTTCAACATTTTAATTTCTGTTCAGGCGTCCACCTGTATAACAAGGGAATACTTTTCAATATTTTAATTGTTTTACTAACAAGAGTAACATCATAACACATGGAAAGCCTCACACTGGGGCAGAGGAAAAAGTTTTCTTTGCTTTTATTTTTAAACATGTATCGACCTGGAAGCAAGAAACACATTTTGAAGTCACACGAAGGGATGGAAGGAGTATATCAGAAACAAGAAATAATAAAAAATCCACAAAAAGAAGGATGCAAATAAAGAGCAACATGTGATATGGAAAAGCAAGACAATGCAAGAAGACAAGTCATAGATAGGATTTTCTTGTAACTCATAAGATCAAAGCTTAGAATAGCTTCCTTATTTTCATTTTATCCCGGTGTAATAAGGAGTTAGTCAGTGATTATAGCAACAACAACAGCAACAACAAGTCTTGGTAGTTTTAAACTACCAGACCTTCCCGAACTACACTGACCTGATTCCTATTTAGCCCAGGATATGTAGGCAACCTCTAAAGCAGGGTGCGGTCCAAAGTTTTTCAAAATGCTTCTTACGGAATATGCCAGTGGGCAAAAATCTCTCATTACCACTCACTTATCTTTGCACTGAAACTCTTCGTGTTCCCGAGCAAAGAGGGGCAGCTGTGAGCACGTAATTTTTGGCCTGAGTAAATAAATTCCAATATAAATATATAAATAAATACAAAAATAGTTTTTGGTGTGCAATTGTGTGATTTAATTGAAATACTTATGTGTTGGCTTTTAAAAATAAATTTGAAATTAAAACTACAAAAGGAATCAATTAGAAAATATCACAAAAAAATAAAAATTTAGAAAAAATCAACAAAAATACAAAATACCGGAAAAACAAAAGAAAATGGCAAAAATATCATGAAATACCAGAAAAATCAGGAAAAAATAGGAAATAGAAGAAATATAACAATTGAAAATAAATACAAAAAGAGAAAATTGAAATACAAAAGAAAATACCAAGAAATAATTAAAATAGAAAAAAAAAATACAATACGACTTGGGCTATGTAATGAAATATATATACAATAGATAAGCCCAAGTATAATAGGCCCAAAAGACCAGCCTGGTCTGCCTAAGCCCTTAGCCAAACGACGGCATACATGCCATTAAAATCTCAACCGTTGATGAAATCAATCCAACGAACCAGATGAGGCGGTTCAATTGGAAATCAAACGATGCCGTATAAAAGACTAATCTGGGCTGTTTAATGGGAATGATCAGATGGATGGCATTAAGTCTCATTAAAAGTTAAATGACACAATATGATGAAATAATCCTGGCCGTTCAAACTTAAACATCTAACGGATATAAATCATCCTTTCACTTAATCGAACGCTGCCGTTTTGAAAGAAGAGATCCAGGCCGTTGATCTTGGTTGATCCAAAGGCCAGGATTACATGAGACGAAGGGAGTATAAATATGCTCATCTCTGTTCAAAACACCTATACTAACATTCATTATACACTATAAACCCTAGCCGCCTCCCCTTCTATCTTCTTCTTCCTTAGTCTCCCATGGAGACTGGCCGGACTGGCCTATCACAACCACCGTCTCCGGCTCAGGCAGCCACCAAATACTTCACCCCTACCCATCAAACCTTGCAACCACCATAAAAACCCTATTAAACCAAAAACTCCTTTTTTCTTGAAACTCCGGTCGCCGGAACCATAGCCGGCGACCTCAAAACCTATGAACTAGCCTTCGAGATTAACATCATAAGACCATCCTGAGGCGATCTTTCACCTCATCTAGGTGGATGGTCTCGAATGTCACTGGAACTCTTCAAATATAGCAAAAAGACTCGCCGGAACCCTACTACGGGCGAGCACCCGAAAACAACCTTACCTCAAAACATTTAATTCAAGCCCAGATCACCCCACACCTACCAAAACTCAAAAAAGAAGCCTCATCAGAGAAGGCCAACAGTCAGAAGACTAAAAGACTTCAAAATTTTGAAGACCTGTAAAGAAAGAAAGAAAGAAAGAAGAAATAAAGAAGAAAGAAAGAAAATAAAGAAAGAAAAGAGAAGGGAAAAGAAAGCCCCGAAAAAAAAGAAGCTAAGTTTTACTATCCCTGTTCCTATTTTCTTTGTCTATTTGATTCTAAAAATATTTACTTAATATGTTTCTTGATATTTTTTGTGAGTCTATCTCTTCTGCATGCTTAAGATGTACCTCTGTTTTGTTACACATGCCTAAGTCTGTTATAGCGTTTTTAGGGTTCTTAATGTTTATTACGCGTGAATCATGAGTAAATAGGCCTGTTTATGTGTTTGTTCATCATGCTCTATCTAAAATTAAACTTCGATTAATTGGGATTCAACCATTATCAAACTTTCCCTCTGAGTTCTAATTGATTGAAAGTTGATTTGCGATTAAGGCTATATGTGCAAAATAAAATGAACTGGCTATATTTGTAATTTGATTCATTTGTGAGTCCATTCTAAATCTTTGGATGTTTGTGATTTGGGTCATGGTTGTAAAGACTTTGTGGTTATTTCTAAAAGCTAAAGTATGTGGCTATTTCCGAAAAATAAATTCTGTTCGTTAAAGTGGCTATCTCTGTTATGAAGTGGTTATATTGATTTCTTAGTTATATTAAGTGGTTGTTTTTGAAAACTTATCTCTATTAGTTAATTAGTTTCCATGTGTTAATAAAGGGCTATATGTTAAATAAGGGATTGGGTCTGTTAAATGTGGTCTAAATATAAAAGGGATTTGGGGATAAAACTGGCTAAGTCTTAAATTAGTTATAAAAAGTAGTTACTAGTTAAATATCTCATAACCCTAAGTTTGCCAGACCTTAGTAGGTCGGGTAAAATGAGATAAATAATAAGGGTTTAACAGGAAATAATAAATGACATTCCTTAAAATTTAATAGAGCCTATGGGGCTAAAAATGACTTTAGTGTCTAGCATTCCTCTAATTAACTACAAAATAAAGGATAAACTGGGCATTATTAAAAGGCAGTCCTGTAATAAACCTTAGCAAGTGAGGGTAACCAAGTAAAAGACACCTAATGGAACACTATAGAATTGCCTAGAACCTTCTAGCAAGGGCTCTAAGGCATTTCGATACACATTCAAGGAATTAATCTATAAATAATTGAAAAGAACAAGGGGAGGGGATTGAAAATAACTTATTTGAATTTCCCCCTAATCCCCCCCAAAACTAATCTATAAATAGGCAATTATAGAGCCTGAAAAAGGGTCCAGATTTTGAAACTAAGAAAAAAAGGTTCCACACATAGTTCTGAAATCGATAGATAGTTCTGAAATTTGATTCTTTATACTACAATCCTTAGATGATTAATTTGGGTATTAATTTGGGAGTTCCTGCTGGGTCTATTATCCATCAATTCATTTGGATTCTGCTTGATCTCTTCGATTCTACTTTGTTCATTTGTTGGACTTTTATATTTGGGATTCTGTTTGCTGCTCTGTTGTTATTTTGCTAACTATTCTTCATCCTCAAAGCCTAGACTCATAGATTGCTTTTGAATCAGGTACACTTCCATTTCCTGAAGATGTAATCGCACATTATGTTGAAGAAATGAAACTGCATGATTCATTTGGATGAGTTCACTTTTGTTTATTCTTTTAGTTTGTAATTGTTATTTCCTAGACTCATTGTAATTCATTAGGATCGTTTGTAATAATTAATCATTATATGAGGATTGCTATAGATTAAAATAGAGTAGCTAGAGATAAATAATTAGAAATCATTCTCACCTAATCTAAGTTTAAAACAGGCTAATACTGAAATTAATTCGCCTATAAAATCAGTATATATAAGTTCGATAATTAACTACTTCTGTTAATTAGGTTTTGAATTAGGATCAATTAGTTCAGAAAAGGTAATAAGTGGATTAAGTTTGAACTATTTTGTCAACCAGTTTTACTTAACAACGATTTACTATAGGTTAATTTTAGAATTCTGTAATTGTTATAATTCAAATCTGTCTAGCTAATGTTTCTAGATTGTTTTCCTTTAGTTAAAATTAGGTAACAATCAAGTTTACAACTAGTATTGTGAATACTACTTAGGTACTTGAAATCATAGTATTAACACCGAATCCTTGTTCTTAGAGTGTTCAATTAGTGATTAGAATTCAAAATTAATATTGATTGATATGTAATCTAGTGTTTCTAAAATAATAAAAATCTTATTGGTTTCTTCTGTCATTTGAGGAACATCTGTTGAAATTACAAATCTGCTCTACATTTCATCCATTTACTATGGGCCTGGTTATGAATATAGGCCCAGATTTGATTAAAGTTACTTTAGGGTCCTTGAGTGGAGATACTCACATACACTAGCTTCAGAGGCCCATTTGCACACAATGGACTGTTAACGCAGTCCAAAAGTTCAGGCCTAGTAATAAATAATTGACCTGGACCTAATATTAATGAATTTAGAAAATACAAAACCATATTCTAATTAGGAGGAAAAAATAGAAATAGCAAAACATAGTATATGATAAGTTTGGACTTCTAAAAATAAGGGATGAGCCACGTATTAAAAATAAAAAGACACACGGGGCCCCCATATGAATTTTAATATAAATGTTAGACTCGGAAGGACCGTTTAGCGAATTTTTCGGTCTTTCCTAAAGATAATAAGGCGTAGACGTTATAGGCACGACTAAAATATACATCCTTAATACGAGTGCACATTTATGTGACTCAAATCTATAATCCCAGCGAAGCTGAAATGCACCAAAGTCACAGGCGTACTAGTTGCGGTGTGACCCGAAATGCATTTTCGTGACGTTGCAAGTCGTTAAAATAACAAAACGGGACATTCACATTTGTAAAAACATATAAAGAAATCAAATAGGTCAAATTCAACAGTTGAGCGACCGTGCTAAAACCACGGAATTCGGGAGTGCCTAACACCTTCTCCCGGGTTAACAGAATTCCTTATTCGGATTTCTAGTTTCGCGGACTGTTAAAACAGAGTCATATTTCCTCAGATTCGGGAATAAATCGGTGACTTGGGACACCATTATCTTCCCAAGTGGAGACTCTAAAATCTAAATAAACCCCGTTCCGATTGTCCTTAAAGTGGAAAAACTCCTTCCCTGTTGTTATTACTAAATCCCTTCTTGGGGTGTACTAATAAATAACGGGGTATACTTTATCTTTGAAAAAGTATTAAAAAGGGAGGTTTGAAAAAGTAGTAATGGGGTATATATA
>JASVEL010008070.1:0-55026 GCA_032618575.1 Nicotiana noctiflora
TGTTGTTTACTGCCTTTACTGTTGATTATAGAACTGTGTAGTGTTCTTACGAGAATTCTTACTTTCAGTTGTTATTTATTGTTATTACTCACTGAGTCGGAGTACTCACTTTACTCCCTGTACCTTGTGTGTAGATACATGGATCTCGGAGGCATAGTTGAGTTTGTTGTTGCTGCCCAATCTATTTATCAGAGTCATGGAGGTAGCTGCCTGGCATCCGCAGGACCCGATTTCTCCTCTTGTCTCTTTTTACTTCCGCATCTGGACTTTCATATGTATAGGATATTGCTCAGTTGTATCTAGAGGCTCTAACTCGTGACGCCAGATTTGATAAGGGCTGTATTGGCATTATTATGGTTTCCATAATACTTTTATTCATTATCACAGATTGAAAATTTCCTTAGCTGATGATTTAAATTCTAATAGCCGATAAGGAGTTTCGTATTTGGGGTTGAGAGTGTTAGAAAGGTCGGGCTTGCCTAACAAGGTATTGGGTGCCATCACGACTGTGGTTTGGGTCTTGACAAGGTGGTATCAGAGCCTAGGTTACTAGGTCTCGCGAGTCATGAGCCGGTTTAGTAGAGTCTCACGGATCGGTACGGAGACGTCTGTACTTGTCCTCGGGAGGCTGTAGAACCTTTAGGAAAACTTCTTATTCTTGAATCTATTGCCGTGCTACTTTTTTGAACTAAGAACTAAACTTTTGTATTCTATTCTCTCGCAGATACCGAGGACCCATGCTACCAAACGTGGAGGACGACCACCAGTACCACCCCCTCAAGGCCGTGGACCCGGTAGTGGTCGTGGTCGAGGCAGAGTAGCAGAGACAGCATCTATTGACCCACCAGTTACCTTAGTTCAGGGCCGGACTCCAGTTGTTGATGCTCCAGCAGCACCTGTGCAGGCACCAGCAGTACCCATTGTGATTCCGGGTCTCCAGGAGATCTTGCCCGAGATACTATCAGTTTGCACTGGCCTAGCCTAGGTAGTCTCAACCACCCCTATAACGGATACCTTCTCGCACACCCGAGCGGGTGATGCAGGGTTTACAGACATAGGAGTAGCTTCAGCTCAGCCGGTGGTACCAATTCAGGATTTCGTGGTTCCAGCTATGCCAAATGATGAGCAACATCGTCTCGAGAGGTTTAGTAGACTTCAGCCTCCATTTTTCAGTGGTACTCAGGGCGAGGACGCCCAGGGATTACTTGACAAGTTTCAGTGTATGCTTCGGACGGCGGGGATTTTGGAGTCCATCGGGGTAGCATTCATCGCATTTCAGTTCACTGGGGCTGCCTTCACATGGTGGGAGACATACGAGCGGCGTAGGCCGGCAAGTGCAGCACCTTTGTCATGGCAGGAGTTCTCTACTATCCTTTCGGAGAAGTGGGTACCACAGTCGCAGATGGAGGAGCTTTGTAGGCAGTTCGAGTGGGTTTGATAGGGAGACATAACTGTCACCCTATATGAGGCGAGATTTTCTGAGTTAGCCCGTCATGCCTCATGGATGGTTCCGACCGTCAGTGAGAGGATCAAGAGGTTTGTAAATGGACTCAACTATCACCTTCGTATTCTGATGACTCGAGAGATAGTCCTGGGTATTTCCTTTGAGGATGTAGTTGATATTGCTCGTGATATTGAGTTGGCCCGCTGTCAGGATAGAGAGGAAAGGGAGACCAAGAGACCTCGAGGTTCTGGTAGCTTTAGTGGTGCTCCGTCTAGGGGTCAGTTCCATTAGAGCAGAGGTCGATCATTTAGGCCTCCTCAGACAGATCGCTCAGAGTATCGTGGGTCATATTCTAGTCGGGGTTATCGTGGCTCTAAGCAGAGTCAGCCATCTCTCAGTGCACTTCCAGAGCAGAGTTCGTCTCAATCCCCATCTATTCAGGGTTCATCTCGGCCGAGTGTATCAGCTAGCCACTCTAGCATGAGGGGTTCCCTTCAGTCGCAGTTCCCAGCACCCAGGAGTTGCTACGAGTGTGGTGAGTTCGAGCATATGCGGAGGGAGTGTCCTCGCCGTGTAGCCAGTTTATATCAGCAGAGGGGCCATCAACAAAACAAACTTTAGCTACTAAATCTTTCAATCATGCAGAGATAATAGCTATTGATGAAGCTAGCCGAGAATGTGTATGGTTGAGATCAGTGACTCAACATATTCAACAATTGTGTGGTCTTTCCTTAAAAACGAAGATTCCAACGATATTATATGAAGACAATGTTGCTTGCATAGCTCAACTTAAAGGAGGATATATCTAAGGAGATAGAAAAAGCACATTTCACACAAATTTCTTTTTCACGTACGATCTTCAGTAAAGTTGTGAGATACATGTTCAACAAATCCGTTCAAGTGACAATCTAGTAAATTTATTCATTAAGGCATTGCCAACATCAATATTTGAGAAGTTGAGATATAAGATTGGAATGCGTCATCTCTGAGTTATCAAATAAAGCTTTCGCCATGGGAAGTATAAAACGCGTTGTACTCTTTTTCCCTTACCCAAGGTTTTGTCCTAAGTGTGTTTTCCTGGTAAGGTTTTTAATGAGGCAGTACACAATGCGTATTACAAGATATGTGTACTCTTTTTCCTTCACTAAACTTTTTCCCACTGGGTTTTCCTAGTAAGATTTTAACGAGCCACATTATCTTTTAGATGAACATCCAAGGGGGAGTGTTATGAATATGTTAGAGTGGATGTCCAATGAATACTCCTAGACGGTTCATGAACTATTTGATTTCATGCACTTAGTTAATTCATCACTTAATGTTTGTAACTTTTAGGTGTATTCTTGTAACCTTTCAAGTATCTTATATCCTATAAATAGGGTATTGTTTATCCTATGAAGAAGACACAAGAGATACTTGAATAAGATAGATTCTACATTCTCCTCATATACATCTTGTCACTATTACTATATTATTCTATTTTGCACTCATTTTTTAAGTCTTAACAGTATATTTTTTGTATATATACACATTTTGTATGTTATATACAAAAATTATACAAATTTATACACTTTTTCAACTACCAAATGTGAGTATCTTTTGGCACAGGCAAAAACTGATAATATCCCGTTCAAATATGTTCAATCTAGTCCAACCTTTTCTCAAACTCTGTACATAGTAGGAGCATAGTGCACCAAATTATCTTTTAACAATGAGGTGCCAATTGTTACGTACCTTAAGGAGGAAGGTATGTCATGCACAATTAAATTGCAGCTCAAGGAAAGATGAAAAGAAAGCAATAACAACGGCAAGCTATTAAGAAAACAAACGTAATAAAGATGTAATAATAGAGATTTACAAATAATAGAATGAAGCCAAGTAAGAGTAATATTCCAAAAATAACCACGAGAAGATTTTATATATTGCACATCAAGAGGTTAAAAATATTCAAGATCTAAGCTGAGATAAAAGGGCTTTTGCTGAAGCGCTAAGTTGGGGACATCCATATTTCTGTATTAAGATGGAAAGATTTTCTTGCGTTAAATTGACTTTCCTTTCTGTACAAAACACGTTGACGTATATGCAGTGCTATATTTTTGTATTCAAAAATAAAATATCCCACTAGCAGCATTAAAAGTCAAGTCAGAAATCCGCTCAAGCTTTGATTCACCACAGTTAGATCTGTACTAAATGAGAAAACCCTGCAATAATTCAAAATTTAGAAGAAAAAAAAATCAATGAGAGTAAAGGATGTAAAAAGATGGGTGTACCAAAGTTCTATTAGTCCCTCTGTCCATTTTATATGTCAGTTTGATAAGACAAGAAGTTCAAGAAAGTAAAGGACACTTTAGAATCTTATGGTCTTAATGCGTATAATGTACCAAAAGTCATTTGGATTTTGTGGTCTTAAACATGATATGTGAGATGTTGAAATTAAAGAGTTACTATTATAGAAAGCGACATTCCTTTTGAAACGGACTAAAATTGAAAGTACAACACATAAATTGAAACAGAGGGAGTACAAACTAAGAATTAAAAAATTATGTCCTTAATATGATGGACGTGATAGCCTAAAATAGAGATGAAGTGGGAGCTGATAGCTTCATGGACAAGGATAAAGCTTTATAAGCACCAAGAAAGCCATTCACAAGGTCTCAAGTTAAGGAGAAGCAAGACAAGGTTGTTGGGATTCAATGGGAGATCAAGAGGGCGCTAATGGTGGAAGAAGAGCTCAAGAACTATGGAGAGGATTTAGCTAAGTGTTACACTCATTTCATGGTCCAAGTCTAAGTCCAAGAGGAGGTAGATTGGAGTCCAAGCACCAGCCAAGGAGGGTCTAAATTAGGCGCCTAAATCAACTCACAAAGGAACAAACTTGGCACCCAAGTTAGCTTAAGGGGGAGCGACCAAGACATAGGAGAACGAGTCAAAGTTCCTTATCTTGTTTCCTAGTTTGTTAGCGTATATTTGATGCTTTCCTAGGTAGTTAAAGTTTTATTTTTCTTTCCCTAAGATTATTGGAATCACTTTCCAAGATTGATTTGATTTTTGTTTCCTAGAGTTTTAACTTTTTCTATGGTAGTTGGACTTGTTGTCCAAAGTAGTTTAGAACTTTATTTCCTTGTTCTTTTAGGTAGAATTTCGTGACCCCTTCCCTGTGTAAAGGGGTCTCTTCTTTGCTTTAAAACTTAGACTATTATCAATAAAAATTGTGAGATTTTTCTTGCACTCTTGTGTGTGGCTGCTCTTGGATTTATTCTTCAACCTTCAAGACTCAACTTAAGCTAGTAAGATTAAACTCTTTCGAAATCTTAGATCACTTCTAGGTATTTAAGAAAGGTGATAAGTTTAGGCTTATTGCTATTGTTATTCTAAAAGGTTGGGTTTTACAATCTATCTCTTGTGTTTAATTCTCTACCAAAGGCGAATAGTTCTTTGTTAGCTAATTGTTGTTGTAAGGATTCAACTTCAAGAATAGACTTCTTGAATTCTAGAAACTCTTTCTTGAGTTCATTCTATCATTAATTTTCCGTCCTTTTTTGTTTCTTTATTTTCTTTTAGCTTTCACACGTTTCTTGATTTTCTTATTTTTCTTTAGTAATTATTGAATTCCCTATCGTATTGTTATTAAGTGATATCAGAGCATAGGCTAATCAAGATTTCAATCTTGATAATCTTGGAAGGTTCTTGAGCAACAAAAAGAAGGTGAAAAAAACGAAATTTAGCCCCAACAAAACTGCTATTGCTCATTATTATTTTTAAAATTCAAGTATTATTAGGTTTCAAAGTCAAGAAAGAAAACAAGAAAAGTGATTCTTATTTTTGTGTGTTTTGGGTTTCCTAAAATTCTTTCCTTTTTTTCTACTAACCAATTCCTATTCTTCGTAGGTTTGGTCATCACTTTTCTTTCCTTTTCTAACTCCATATTCTTATCACTAAGGGTTGTGACTACTAAGGTTTATTAATAAATCTAGAGATTTGTGAGAAAGCACGGGAGAAAATATAGTATTGATGTATTAAGACAATAATACACTGAGCATATACACAGCACATGTCCTAGTCCTAATACATATGGCATTAGGGTTATATACTTCTATTTACACAATGAAACTAACACTCCTCCTCGAGCTGGTGCATATAAATCATAAGCTTGTTACATATATAACTAATACGAGGACCAGTGAGGGACTTGGTAAAAATATCAGCAAGCTGATCATTTGACTTTACAAATTTTGTAGCAATATCTCCTGAGAGTAACTTTTCTCTAACAAAGTGACAGTCAATCTTGATGAGTTGTATTCTCTCATGGAACATTGGATTTGATGCAATATGAAGAACAGCTTGATTATCACACACAAGTCCCATCTGACTAATCTCACCAAATTTCAGCTCCTTGAGCAACTGTTTGATCCAAATTAGCTCACATGTGGCCATAATCATTGCTCGATATTCTGCTTCTGCCCTAGACCGAGCAACCACATTATGTTTCTTGCTCTTCCAAGACACCAAATTTTCTCCTACTTAGACACAATATCCAGACGTAGAATGTCTATTAAAAGGTGATCCTGCCCAATCAACATCTGAGTATCCAACGATCTGCTCATGGCCTCGATCTTCAAACAATAAGCCTTTGCCTGGAGCTGATTTTATATACCGAAGAATGCGAACTGCATCCCAATGACTATCACAGGGAGAATCCATAAACTGACTCACAACACTCAAAGGAAAGGAAATGTCAAGTCTAGCCGCTGTGAGGTAATTTAATTTACCAACCAATCGCCTATATCTTGCAGGATCGCTAAGAGGCTCCCCCTGTCCTGACAGAAGTTTAGAATTCGGATCCATCGGAGTGTCATTTTCTAGACCTGTCATTCCTGTTTCCTCAAGAATATCTAACGCATACTTCCGTTGTGAGATCACAATACCCGAGCTAGACTGAGCGACCTCAATACCCAGAAAATACTTTAATCTGCCCAGATCCTTAGTCTGAAAGTACTAAAAGAGATGTTCCTGCAACTTACTAATACAATCCTGATCATTGTCGGTAATAACAATATCATCAACATAAACGACCAGATAAATATAGAGATTTGAATCAAAATGTCGATAAAATACAGAGTGATCAGCTTCACTACGAGTCATGCCAAACTCCTGAATAACTGTGCTGAACTTACCAAACTAGGCTCGAGGAAACTGCTTTAGACCATAGAGGGATCAGCGCAACCGACATACAAGACCACTAGACTCCCCCTGAGCAATAAAACCAGGTGGTTGCTCCATATAAACCTCATCCTCAAGGTCACCATGAAGAAAAGCATTCTTAATGTCCAACCGATAGAGAGGCCAATGGCGAACAACGACCATGGATAGAAAAAGGCGGACTGATGCAATTTTATCCACGGGAGAGAAATTGTCACTATAATCAAGCCCAAAAATCTAAATGTATCATTTTGCAACAAGACGAGCCTTAAGTCGATCAACTTTTCCATCCGGACCGACTTTAACCGCATAAACTCAACGACAACCAATAGTAGACTTACCTGAAGGAAGAGAAACAAGCTCCTAAGTGCCACTCGCATGTAAAGCAGACATGTCCTCAATCATACTCTGTCGCCATCCAGGATGAGACAATGCTTCACCTGTAGACTTAGGAATGGAAACAAAGGACAAAGATGACACAAATGCACAATGGGATGATAAGAGACGATGGTAACTTAAACCGATATAATGAGAATTAAGATTAACTATGGATCGTATACCTTCTCGTAGTGCAATCGGTTGATTAAGAGGAGACAAGTTCGCAGTATTAGCAGGGTCAAGTGCAGGACGTGAATCAGCTGGGCCTGATGCTGGGGGCGGACGACGATGATAAGTCAGGAGTGGTGGAGCTGTAGATGGTTGAACTCGATTAGGTGGTGGCACTTGAGCTAGAGTTGGTGGAACTGGACTAGGTGGAGGCACTGGAGCTAGAGTTGGTTGGACTGGACTAGGTGGTGGCACTGGACTCGGTATTGATACTGGAGCTATTGGTGGTGACACTGGACTAGGTGGTGGCACTGGACTCGGTGGTGATACTGGAGCTATAGGTGGTGGCACTGGAACTGGAACTGTAGGCGGTGGAGCTAAGGAGGAAGATGAATGGGAGATAGGGACTGAATCTCCAAAACAAGGACCAGGTAGCACCTCAGAAATATCTAAGTGATTAACTAGACCTGTGAAGTATGATTGGGTTTCAAAGAAAGTAACATCAGCAGAGATAAGAAATCGATAAAGGTCAGGAGAAAAACATCGATATCCCTTTTGCGTTCTCAAGTAACCCAGAAATATGCACTTAAGAGCACGAGGAGCTAACTTATCTTTTCTTGGAGTAAGGCCATGAACAAAACACGTACTCCCAAAGACACGGGGTGGAAGAGAGAACAAAGGTAAGTGGGGAAACAGGACAGAGAATGGAACTTGATTTTGGATAGCTGAAGATGGCATACGATTAATAAGATAACAAGATGTAAGAACTGCATCCCCCAAAAACGCAGCGGAACATGAGATTGTATGAGTAAGGTACGGGCAATTTCAATAAGATATCTATTATTTCTTTCAGCTACCCCATTTTGTTGGGATGTGTACGGACAAGATGTTTGATGAATAATCTCATGGGAGTTCATAAATTGCTGAAAGAGGGAAGACAAATACTCTAGGGCATTATCACTACGAAATGTGCGGATAGAAACCCCAAATTGATTTTGAATTTCAGCATGGAAGGTCTGAAAAATAGAAAACAACTCAGATCGATTTTTTTATCAAAAATATCTAAGTGCACTTGGAATAGTCATCAATGAAACTGACAAAGTAGCGGAATCCCAAGGTAGAGCTACCCGATTAGGAACCCAAACATATGAATGGACTAAAGTAAAAGGTGACTCTGCTCGATTGTCAAGACGCCCCGAGAAATGGGAGCAGGTATGCTTACCGAGCTGACACGACTCACACTCTAGAGTGGACAAGTGAGATAAGTCAGGTACCATTTTCTGAAGTTTTGACAAGCTGGGATGTCCTAACCGTTTATGTAATAAATTTGGTGAATCAGTAATGAGAGAAGTTATTGGAGGAAGACAAGATGCGAGTCCATGTGATTTTGCAAGGATAAGGTAATAAAGTCCATCTAATTTACATTTGGTACCAACGATCCGCCCTGTACTGTGTTCCTGTATAAAAACAAGGTTATCAAGAAATAGAACGGTAGATTTAAGTGATTTGGCTAAGCGACAAACAGCTATGAAATTAAAAGGACTATCAGGAACATAAAGAACTGAATCTAAAGGTAAGGAAGGAAGTGGACTAGCTTGACTTATTGCAGCTGCCATGGCTTGAGACCCATTGGCCATTGTGACTGTTGGAAGAGATTCAAAATATGAGATACTAGTGTAAAAAGATTTGTTACCAGAAATATGATGAGATGCACATGAATCAATGACCCAAGACTCAGAAGGCGGAGATTGGGAGACACCAGTTATGCTATTATTTGTTGAAACGACATAGGTTAACTCTGAAGATGTCTGTTTACGTGCTTTGTACTGAAGGAACTCAATATAATCCGGTAAAGAAACAATCTGGACTGGTTATTGCATTTAATCCAAAGGATTGTGAGATAAAGGCTTCAGGTATTAATTCCATTATAATATTGTGCCAGAAAGAAGCAGAAAATTGCTGAGATCACTGTTCACGCCGGAAAAATCACTGTAGCTCGCCAAAAAATTTCAAAGTTGTCGGAATCTATCGAAAATAGTACCAACAGACTCGGAATTGTTAGTAGAGCAGGTTGTCCTAAAGAAGTTTCGCAAAAAATGGCCGGAAAAGGGCTCACGCGCCGGCGCGTGGAACGGATCTGCCCGTGTTCTCCTGGCGCGTGAGGGCGATATGTGGGGAGATTTTCTGGTGGGGTTTACTGGGGTTTGGTCGTCGGAGCCTTGTGAACCCTGTGGTGGTGTTGGATTTTTCACAACATAATTAGTGACTTTGACGCAATTAGTCACTTAGGTCACCGAAAAATTGCATGGTGACTGAGTTATTTCTTCCCGGATATTGCTGGAATGATGCACAACGAATAATTTCTCACGGTAGCTCTGATACCATGTGAGGAAGCATGGGAGAAAATATATTATTGATGTATTAAGACAATGATACAATGAGCCCTATATATACACAACACATGTCCTACTCCTAATACATATGGGATTAGGGTTATATACTTCTATTTACACAATGAAACTAACAAGATTAACGACCAAGAGTTGCGTTAAGTAGAAAAAGGCAAGAGAGGCAAGAACATCATAGGGAAAAGCCAAATTGATAGATATATATTACTTTGTTCATTATCCTTGGGGAGTGGGTGTGGCAGGGGGTGAGCAGGGGGGAAGGGGGCGATCCTGTGGGAGGGGCGGGAGGTAAGGGTGGGAAGGGGAAGGGGTTAGCGACCGCTCATAGATTGAGGATCGGGTCGTGGAACATAGGCACCCTGACGGGTAAGTCAATTAAGTTGGCGAAGATTCTTCAAAAGAGGAGAGTCAACATAGCTTGTGTGCAGGAAACTAGGTGGAAATGGTCAAAAACGAGGTATGCAGACGGGTTTAAGCTATGGTATTTTGGGGCCGTGGGGGGCAAGAATGGAGTGGGGATCTTGGTGGATAGGGATCTTAGGGACTCCGTGGTGTGAGGTTAGGCGAGTCAATGACAGGTTAATGTCTATTAAGTTGGTTATTGGTGGTTGCGTCCTCAATGTCATCAGCGCTTATGCACCGCACGCAGGCTTAGATGAAGAGGTTAAGAGGCGCTTTTGGGAGGGCTTGGACGAGTTGGTGAGTAGTATTCCCCAACCTGAGAAGTTAGTTATTGGAAGGGATTTTAATGGCCATATTGGGGCTGATACTGGTGGTTATGATGAGGTGCATGGAGGCTTTGGCCTTGTATTCAAGAAAGGTGATAAGTTTAGGCTTATTGTTGTTCTTGTTATTCTAAAGGGTCGAGTTTCACAATCTATCTCTTGTGTTTAATTTTCTACCAAAGGTGATTAGTTCTTTGTTAACTAATTATTGTTGTTAGAATTCAACTTCAAGAATAGACTTCTTGAATTCAAGAAATTATTTCTTGAATTCCATCTTTAATTTTCTGTCTTTTTTTGTTTCTTTATTTTCCTTTAGCTTCCGTACGTTTCTTGATTTTCTTATTTTTTTAGTAATTCTTGAATTCCGTATCGTGTTGTTATCAGAAGCACCAGCAGTAGTAATGGTAAATCAAATTTGCTAATAGCTAGCGAGTAGCACATCAGAGGCAAATACCTGGTTCTGGCCGTTTGAGGCTGGTAAGTTGGCAACCTGCACCACTATATGTCTATCATGATCTGTGCCAAAAGATTAACTAACAAGTATTAGCAGACTGCATTTGATATCTCAAAACATTAATTTTGGGTAACGATTTAAAAATAATTGCAGGTTGAGGTTTGAGGAAAGTACTCAGCATACCGCTGGAAATTTTACTGAAACATTTTAGCATAGCCCTTTTTCTCCTGGTCTAGTTTTTGAGCAATCTGTTATAATTGTTAACAAATTAGAAAATGCGTATTTGTGTTCACATACTTGAAATTGCAAAAGAAAGTGAAGATGTTGCATTAAATATTTTGATCTGATAATGACTAACCTTCTTCTTTGCAGCAGCCAGCTCCTTCTTTATCCCCCCTGAAAGTAAGAATAAGAAATAAGGATGATACGGTCTTCGGATCGATACTCAAGGATATACACCAAGACGGATCGATACTCAAGGATATACACCAAGACCAGTTAGTCAGAGATGAAACACATTTTTTGTCTTTCTTTTTTTTTTTTTTTTTGATTTGCACCAGTTGTCCGAGTCTCTAAGAGCCCCGACTAATCCCGGGGGTACACGGGCCCTCGGTAAGGAGTTTCCCGCAACTACACCACGGTTAATTCAGGTTTTACCCGGTCTGATGGCTCTCAGAAATGATTTGCACCCAGTGGGTTCCGAACTTGAGACCTTGAAAGGGAGCAAACTCTAAGGCTCAAGTCTATTGCCACCAGGCCAACCACTGAGGGTTAGGTGAAATACATTTCTTCATCGTACAAAATCTAACAGGTCAAACAGAGTATAATGCGAAGAATCTACAAATATCTTTAAGGGTCTTAAATTAATCAGTTTAGGCAAACCATACTGAAGACACTTTTTCAACTCCTAAGAGTTTCTTTGTGGGATGTAAAGGACTTATAAGTATGTCTGGATATACAGATGCACAAGTAGAGAAGAAATAACACAGAACTCAGAAGAAAATAAAATAGGAACGACAATACATACATTAATCACAGTAGCAAAATACTCTTTGTACTTCAAAGCCAGAGTTTTTCCCTTAAAAAGTCAAAAGTGAAATTGAACGTCACTAACCATTGTTTGGCTCTAACTGCAGGGCCTTCTTAAAACTTTCAGCTGCTGCGTCTACAGCATTCATTGCCATATATGCCTGAAAGCAAATGATGCTTCAATGTTTTGGATATGTATAATACCCCACGCATTAAAGTACGAAGATGTTAAGGTAGAACTGAATCAGTAATCATACATTATCGAGCAAGGAAAGCAGTAGAAAGAATATTTTGCTATGACCCAACAATTCTCCTGAATAGCATTTTGAGAACAGAAATGAGGATTAGTGTCAGATTGGATTTATGCCAAATTTGGTGTTAAATAGAATTTTGATGATAAGCCTAAGTTCTGTTTGATGGACTAGATGAGGAGGCAGAACATGCAGTTGCCTGGAACAGTACCTGTATTTGGCAGTTCAGAGAAGCGCATGTACTAATTATGCTTCAATATCTCTAAACTGTATTAAATTTTACCGGAGCGAAGTGAAATTCCAACACTAAAGGAACTAACAAAATGCAAGACAAGCTTGAAAAAGGGACTTATGGTTCAAAGCTCATTTCCTAGTGAAGCCTACTAACCTTCCTCATGAAAGAAGAAAGTCCTTTCCATCTCGGAAGAAATAGATGGTTGGTTGGACAAACCCAGTGCAAAAGAAAAAGTTGGTTCAGCCCTATGGAAGTACATCGTAAGTTTTTCACTACATTCAGACTTCTAAGATCACTGAGGAGAATGATGTTAAGAAGCGGCTTTTATCATATATTGCTGCCGTGCATATACACTCAGGTTCTCTTTTCTTTTACAAATCAAGTCAAGCTTTCTGTCCTTCAGGAAATCTAGCCACTTCAACTGCATTTTATAAATCAACATTCCAACCTGGCCTTGGCGGTAAAAAGCTTTGACATTGTCTCCTCCATCATAAATAGCAACATCAGCGTCCAACAATGCTCCAGCTAGGTCTCCTAACTTCAGCTTACAGGCCTGAACAAGAACGTGAACATGAATAGGCTGAGCAAGACGAAAGTATAAGCTACATAGTCCAAAATCAAGATCAATGTCTTAATATTTATATTCAATCAGTCTGAATATCAACAATAAATGGAAAATGAAGAAGTTAGAAGACCATAGTATTTATGGATATGTTTTAGTGTTCTTCCATGCATATAGTATTGATGGCCAAAATGTGTAGACAAAAACAGAGTTTTCCTATATATATATATATATATATGTGTGTGTGTGTGTGTGTGTGTGTGTGTGTGTGTGTGTGTGTGTACGGAAGTAATATTAAGTAGTAAGAAAGCTGATTTCTTTAGGAAGGTTACATCCTCAGGTTATGCTCTTTCCATTATAATAATAATGCTAATAAAAGGGTTAGTTCTTATACTAGTAACTGAATGTCCTATTAAGGCCTACAAGCTTCTAAAGATAAGAAAACCAGCAAGTAACATCACAGAGTTGCAGGATAATTTAGAAGAACTTACACAACTGTTTGCAAGTATCTGGGACTTTGTCTTCCTCAAATACTCGCTTTTTGCTGCATAATGAAGCAAATAATCCCCTCAGACAGATGGTCTAATTATGAGAAGTTCAAAACAATTTGAAGAAAAGCAAATCAGACAGTCATTTATAGCTGCAATTAGACAGTTGACCTTCATCAATGTCTTCCTTATCCCAGCATAAGTCGGTATAACGGACAGCCTTCCTGTACTTTCTGATAGCCATCTTATAATCTTCCTTCTGTCAATGAAAAATATGATGTGACATTCTCATTTTGAAATAGAAAAAATGAGCATCCAAGTTCAGGTTTCGATTACCGCTTGGAAAAAATTACACAAAAGTAGAGAAGAAATGGTATCACATTGAGCTTTCTCTATCTCTTTCTCCCCCTCTCTTTATTTAGTTTTTTCTTTTGCAATAGATCTAATTACTTGTTAAGAACAAGCTATCAATTATAGCTAGTTTTGAAAACATATCTGTATGAACTTATATAACAACACAATGTACACTTGAAACAACCAAGAAACATCTGTTAAACTAGGAGTACCTTGTAATGTTCGTTGCCAAAGGCTTTGATACAGTCAACAGCAGTTATCCACCAAACAACTTCATCTGGTTTTACGTCAAGATCTATTGGCCAATCAGGGTAAGTGTCACCATCTTTAAAGAAGTTAGTTGTGCCATCATCGGCTTCCTCTGGAATTTCTCCACAATCCTCTATTACCACAGGAAGGTCAGGAAAATTATTTTCATTTGTTTTAACATACTCAATTGCACGGATCATCCCCAAACCCCTAGTTACTCTTCCAAACACAACATGCTTTCCATCTAGATGATGTGCTTGAGAAGAGGTGACGAAAAATTGAGAACCATTTGTATTTGGACCAGAATTTGCCATAGAAAGCATCCCTTTTCTTTCATGTTTGAGTTTAAAATTTTCATCTTCAAATGTCAAGCCATAAATTGATTCCCCACCAGTGCCATCTCCAGCAGATATATCCCCACCTTGTAACATAAAACCTCTAATGACAAGATGAAAGCAAGAACCCTGCATAAGAAGCAAACAACAATAAAATAAAAAAACTGGAAAAGAAAAAGCTAGACAGAAAGATTAAAATGGAAAATCACATGTAAAGAATCAAATTGCTGGGGTCACCAGAAAAAAACAATTTAAATAGGATAAAACATTAAGTAACCTAGACAGTGGCATCAGAAGTTCACATAATTCAAAAAAGTCCACCCAAATTTCTTTCTGTGACATTGGAACTGTTAAGTGTTATTCTCACACTGAAGCCTGATTCCCTGCAATTATATCATCACTGGCATTTGAAAGTTTGACATGAACTGACGGACGACGATCCATTCACCAGTAAAGGTGAGGCCTGTTTCACATAGGTGCAACCAGACTTACTTTCCTCCTTTTCATATATTTATTATTGGTGGGTACTTGAGCATCTTGATTAACAATCCATGGAGTTGCGCGATGAGCCCCATTCTCCTTTTTTTTTCCTAGGCTAACTAGTAGATTCATACACACTATTCCTCCCTTGTAGAAATGTAGAGCTGTATACACTGAGAAACAAAAGAACAAAACAAAAAGCTCCGAGCCCTACTTGCACTAGAAGATGAGAGTTTAAGACACAATTCATTCTAAAAACAAACAAAATCGAATCCAAGATTTGAACTTTAGGGTTTCGAGTATGAAATTCTACCGCAGCACATCTGATTTACAACAACAACAACAACCACAACAACTACCCAGTATAGTCCCACAAGGTGGGGTCTGGGGAGGGTAATATATAGACAGGCCTTACCCCTACCCAAAAGGGCAGAGAGGTTGTTTCCAATCGACCCACAGCTCAGAGAAGGAAAGGCGAAGCAACAACAAAAACAAAAACAAAAGAGCATTAGTAATTTCGGCAGAAATAGCGGAAATAGTTATCTAAACATAAGAATTATACATAAAATGGCATGCAATAATATCAAACAGCACATTTGATTTAAAGGGTTCAATATCTATTAGTCGTATTTATTTAGTAGATTTTTTAAAACGTATACAAAGTCTGAGCCAAAGATACTGGGTAACACATAACTAGTACTCTACCTCCTTCCCCGAAAACGGAGTGCCGAATACCGCTATTTTTAAGTGAAATAATACAGTATTAAAGTCAAACCAATGCAACTCGCACAATATAATTACTTGCCGCATACTCACCAACAACATAAACAACAACAACAACTCAGTATATTCTCACAAGGTGGGGTCTGGGAGGGTAATACGTAGAAAGGCCTTACCTCTACCCGAGAGGGCAGAGAGGCTGTTTCCAATCGACCCTCGGCGCATAGAAAAAAGGCAAACAAAAACAAAAAACAAAAACCGCATTAGTTACTCCGGCATACACCTCATAATGATTATCTAAACATAAGAGACATATGTATCATAAATAAGCAGGCATGCAATGATATTAAAGCAGTAACTACCACGAATGACTACCATAAGAGAACACAAACTAATCATCTGTGGGCGGCCCTACCACGCCTCACACCCGGGAAAGGAGTATGAAAAATCTAGAAACCACTATCCTACAACCCCTGATACTAGACCTCCGGACTTTCTGTCGAGGGTCGTGTCGTCGGAAATCCGCGTCGTGGCCGTGTCTGTCTGATTACCTCTCCCCGGTATCTCTTGGGCCCTCTGCCTCGCCTCGCACCGACCACCGCTAGCCGCTCACAGCTCCTCACCGGGGCGTCGGGGCTTCTCCTCCGCACGTGCCCGAACCACGGAAGTCTCGCCTCTCGCGTCTTACTCGTCCGCTGGGGCCACCGCGCCTTCGCAAAGCTTCGTTCTGATCTTATCTAACTTTGGTGAGCACTGCACGTCCGCCTAAGCATCCTCGTCTCGCCGCCGTCATCACTGCGAACGTGAGATTTCTTCGCCGACGACACTCGGTCCCGTACGACGTGGCGGTCCTAACCACGACTGCATAAAACTTCCGCCCGAGTTTACGTGGCGCTTTCTTATCACGCAAGACTCACGATGCAAGCCTCCGCTTCGACCGCCCCCGCCGCTATACGGTGAGTGACATCCCGTCTATCTCTCCGTCCCCCTGGATCACCGATCCAAGGTATCCGAAACTATCCTTCTTGGCTATGGCATGAGATCCAATCATCGCGCTCACTCACGACTTCGCTCGACTCGGTGCTAAGTTTGCAACTCGGATATTTTGTCTTGAACTGCTTGGTTTAAACCGCCAGACTCGAAGTACTGTCTCCGTTCCTTTAGCCTCTCGTTAACGCTGAGACCCTCGTCTCGTCTACCGGGACTATGTCGTCGACAAATAGCATACACCGAGAACGTCCCGCTGAATATGCCGCGTCGAAGCATCCGTCGCGAGGCAAACAAGAGGGGCTAGCGCGGATCCGTGATGGAGCCTATAACCGCGGGGAAATGGTCGGAGTCGCCGCCAGCTGTCCTAACCCGGACTTAGCTCCGTCGTACATGTCGTCGATTACTCGATGTAAGCTTCGACGCACGCTCTTAGCCTCCGAGGCACCTCCGTAGTACCTCGCAGGGACACTTGTCATACGCCTTCTCCGAGTCGATAAACACCAGTGTGCGGTCGTCCTTCGTATCCACTGAGCCTGTTCCACCGATCTCCGACAAGGTGGATAAGCTACGTAGTGGACCGGCCGGCATAAAGCCGAGCCGGTTCACGGAAATAGATGTCGACTCCCTCAGCCTGGCCTCGATCACCCGACTCCCGGACACTCGTGGTGTGGTTTATTAATTTGATGCCCTATAGTTGTCGCAATGACTGGATATCCCTTTGTTGCTATACGAGGGCACCATCGTACTCACCTCAGCTCCTACGGCATCACTGTTGGACTCGAAGATCGCATTGAACAACACTGGTGAGCCAGCTCGACTCTGCGCTTACCAGTGCGTTCCAAAACTCACGGGATTTCGTGCGGCCCGGTCGCTCGACCTCTGCTCATCCTACGCAAAGCCCCACGACCTCTTCCACCCTAATGCACCTACGGTACCCTAAGTCTCTATGATGCTCCGAATGCCCCAGCTCCCCTAGTTCTATGGTTTGGTCCCCCTCCCCGTTGAGAAGGTCTCGGAAGTACGCCTGCCATCTCTGTTTGACTTGAGACTCCCCCACCAGGACTCTACCATCTTCATCCTTGATGCACCTAACCTGGTCCAGGTCCCGCGCCTTCCTTTCCCTTACTTTGGCTAACCGAAATAACTTCTTGTCCCCGCCTTTCTCCCCCAATTCCTCGTACATGCGACCAAAAGCCGCGTTTTCAGCCTCCGTGACAGCCAATTTCGCTTCCTTCCTTGCCACCTTATAGTCACCAACAACATAAATAACACAAAATAGGGAACTGAAAGAATGGGAACAAAGAGAACAGCCAAAATGCTGAAACTCACACAATAAAACAACCATTACTCCTATAGTTGGCATTGACGATATGCATGCCCCATTGGGCCTACTTCATTCTAATACGCAATTATTTGTGTGATAAAGAAAAATAAGAAATGCAAATGCGTAACCATATGCATTAGCTTGCAGACACTTTGTACGTGTTGGAAAATGGAAAAACAAAATGAGAACCTTAAAATATGATTCATGGCCGGCACTCATCAACAACATAAATACCATAAAGTCCATAAAATAGGAACAAATAGAAGAGCCAAATAATGAAATACACACAACCAAAACAGCCATTACTACTATATTTACTCCACAATTCCAAACTAGTCGGCATTGAATTATGAATCCTCCATCAGGTCCGTTTCTTTCTAATACTAAATTATTTGTGAGTTACGTATTGTTTGGATGGTTGTTTCGGTTGTATTGTATTGTACTGTTACCCCGAATATAATATTTATTCTGATTGTTAATATAAAATTGATCGTATCATATTTTTAAATTCATTGTTCCGGAACAATAAAAAACCTATTTTATGAAACAACCAAATCGGTGTGGTGGGATTGTTCCGTATTCTTCTTTCCAATTATGCACACACTTATTATTCTATATTTAGAAGGGGAGCCTTGGCGTAACTGGTAAAGTTGCTGCCATGTGACGTGGAGGTCACGGGTTCGAGCTCTGGAAAAAGCCTCTTGCAGAAATGCAGGGTAAGGCTACGTACTATAGACCCTTGTGGTCTGGCCCTTCCCCGGACCCCGCGCATAGTGGGAGCTTAGTGCACCAGGCTGCCCTTTTTTTATTATTCTATATTTCAATTTTACCATTTACCCTATTATTTATATTATATTCACCAAACTAATAAGTACTTTGTCTTCATCTTCTTTCTGTCGTGCAACTACTCAACTACGTACTTCCCTAGTTACTTCGTCTCTTTCCAACAAGAGTTTTCACAGGCTAGTTTTCCATCTCTTTTCTAAAAATATGAAATAATTTATGTAGTGACATTATGCACTTTAAGTTATGGATGATTTGCTACATTAAAGGTCAAGAACTCAAGGTCTGTTGTCTACACTGTTTTGATGGGGCTGTGAATTTTTTATTTGTTTGTACGAAACGATTTGAGGCTTTCGCTATTATAGTAGAATGATGATTCCCTGTTAGGAAGATATGAAGGTCAAATGAATAAATTATTTTGATGAGTAATTCTTAATAAGCTTTGTATTTAAAATAATTGAAGGTATTTTAGTAAATTTAGCAGTACACTAAATACAACAGAGTCAAACCAAATAATAAAAATATTATTTAACAACAGCAAACGATACAGTCTATCCAAATAGACTCTATCCAAATATTGTATCCATCAAAACCATATAATACACTAGAGTACAATACAATACAATACAATACAATACATTATAAAATAATGGTAAACAATGATGCACACACAGTGTCAAGGAAGAAAAGAACAAATGCGTAAACATTAATGTATATAGATTCTCAACAAAAAAACATTAATGTATATAGAAACTATATACGTGCAGGAAAACGGAAATACAGATTGAGGACCTTAAAATGGAGAGGGACACCAGTGTGAGGGCCAATGCCTTTCTCTCCAGTGCAGAGAGCCCTGAAATTTTCGGCGGTTTTAGGGACAATGTCTTTGTAAAGCTCAATCACCATTCTTCCTTCAAGCTCTCCACCAATGCTTATGTCCAAATAACATCTCGGATTCACCATTTTTCCCTCTTAATATAGAGGAATGTTTTTCCAATGAAAAACCCAAATCCCTTCTGAGTTTTTGAAGGAGCAGTTGGTGCTGTACAGACGGGGTGGACAGCATGCGCCTTTCTTACTTCTGTCAATTCCAGAGGAGTGGAGTCGTACTGTTGGATCGTTTTGGACTGTTACGTGGGCCTTTAGAGAGCCAATGGCCCGCTGTAAGCTACTAAGCCCAATTATCTTCATAATGCGAGACGTAGAGCACCAGCTGTCCCTGTTGTCACTATAATAGCAACAAATGTAATCTGCTTTTTGTTGTATTGTGTCGCTCAATAAAATTTAAGGTAGGCATGGCATAACAACGTATTCATATAATTTATAGATATCGTCCAAATTATAGATATTGACATTAAATAATTAATAAATATATATTGTGAGCACATGATTTTTGCCCTAAGTAAATAAATTCCAATATAAATATATAAATAAATACAAAAATAGTTTTTGGTGTGCAATTATATGATTTAATTGAAATACTTGTGTGTTTGCTTTTAAAAATAAAGTTAAAATTAAAACTACAAAAGGAATCAATTAGAAAATATCACAAAAATATGAAAATTTAGAAAAAATCAACAAAACTACAAAATACCGGAAAAACAAAAGAAAATAGCAAAAATATCATAAAATACAAGAAAAATCAGGAAAAAAATAGGAAATAGAAGAAATATAACAATTAAAAATAAATACAAAAAGAGAAAATCGAAATACAAAAGAAAATACCAAGAAATATTAAAATACAAAACAAAAATAAAAAAAAATACAATACAACGTGGGCTATGTAATGAATATATATATAATTGATAAGCTCAAGTATAATAGGCCCAAAAAACCAGCCTGGTGTAAGGCCCCGTAAAAGTTTTGTGCTTAAAACCTAGTAAATGTGGTGTCATGGTCCGAATAATGTGTTAGGAATGCGTAGAATTCTTTGCGGCGAGCTTGCTCGCTGCGGTTCGGACCCTTGGCAGCGACTTAATTTTCAAAAATTTAAAGAATCAATTTTTCCAGAAAAGTGTCAACTGTGCGGTCAGGAATGCGACCGCAGATCTGCTATGCGGACTGCATTCCTACCGAAGAGCTTAACGGAATGTTTTAAAAAATGGTGTTGAAAATGCGGTCGATATGCTATCGCAGAAATGGATCTGCGGACCGCAGATCTACCGCATAATTTCTCGAGGATTTTTGAGTGTCAAATCTGTGGTGCATTCTGCGACCGCAGATCAAGAATGCGGACCGCATTTTGGTCGCATTGCGTAACAGAACCTGTGAAAATTTTGAGGCAATTCTGCGGTCATTATGCGGACCGTATGTTGATTCTGCGATCGCAGATGCGACCGCAGAATTGACTCGGCCCAGAATTTTTATAATATTTGACCCGACCCCTTCTTTAATAAAACACCTTTCTCCTTCATTTTATCATGTCTTCTTAGAAAAACTAGAGAGATGAGAGAGGGGTTTTAGAGAGAGAAGTCTATCATCTTCAAGAATTGTTCCAAACATTTAGTCCAAAGGATCCTAGGGAAAAAATTCATCTTCCCCAATCTTTACAAGGTAAAAACCCTAACTATTTTCTCTGATTTTCAGTTTTAAAATGGGTAAAGAAAGGTTTGCATATAATAGCTTTTGAAAATAGAATTTAACACTCATGCATGATTATTGAACTTGCTTTTTAGTAAAAAGGAAGCGAATAGACGTAAGAGCCTGTAAAAACAAGGTCGGCAAAGATAGGATAACTTGGGTAAGCATAAAATAGGAGGTTAAAGGAAGAAAACTCGACACCAGGTATGTATGGCTAATTTTGATTCTTGTAAAATCGCCCATATGCGTGCAATTTGTTTAGTATATGTTAATTTGAGAGATTGTATGAAGTTCTTTGATTTTGTTGTTGGGTATTCAATTAATGTTGAACTACGCGTGGTGTGGTGTGAAATATGAATTGAAAGATAAAAAGGGAACCGAAACTGGTAAAGAATTTAGAACAATCATTGTGACTGTATACATGGTTTATTGTGGAAGGAATTGAAACACTTGAATTATGGTAAATTGTTGAACATACTTGTATTGGTACTCTCGAATATGGGAACATTGTAACTTGGTTATGATATCAGTTTGGAAAGTATTTGAGAACATGAACCAATTTGTAAGTTGCTTATTTGAACTTGTTGTGATTTTGTGTAGTGCCTTATTTGCTGTTTGTGATTGTTGTGTTTGAAACTGTACGGTGGGATCGGGTTGCGCGCCGCAACATGAAGTAATAAGGTGTGGATTTGGGTGATAAGGGTGGCCGAGGTAATAAGGGTGAATGAGGTAATAAGGATGGAAAGCAATCGAAATCGCTATTGAAATTGATATAAAATTGTTGATCTGAAATTGTGAAAGGAGACAGCAGGAGAGTTTGCAACTTGTGGGGCATTGATTGCCCCTTTGTTTGACTACTTGTGTTTTACGTGATTGATTGGTTGTTGTTCTCCTTGTTGATCTTAAAACGTGCTTTGTGTTGAGAATTATTTGAAATGAGGAAAATGTGGAAAATATGGTTGGCTGACTTAATTGAATCTTGGTGTAATTTATTGGCTGTCTTATCATCGTGATTACTTGTTTAATGGCTTGAGTTTACTTGGGACAAAGTTTGTCCATACATACCAGTACAATTCCGGTGTACTGACGTCCCTTTTGCCGGGGACACTACATTCGTGTCATGATTGTAGGTGGATCAGTAGCAGGCACTTCAGCTCGTCGGCAGTAGTATTCTTCATCTTCTACTGCCCGTTTTGGTGAGCCCCTTTTCTTCCTCAGGGGTCCTGCGTGGCTCATGCCACTTTTGTTTTAAACTTCATTTTGATTTTTGTAAGGTATAGCCGGAGCCTTGTTACCGGCAAGTATTGTATTTCCTTTTGTATCCTAGAGGCTCCATAGACATGTAAACTGTGGGATTCCAGTCTTATGTATATATTATGTCGGGGCGTTGTAAAAACTGCAAACTTGTTAATGAATCAATCGTGTGGCTATGTTTGTACATTGTGAAATTAGTTATAATTGGTAGGATATTTGGTTAATGAGAAACAATCAACACAGGGGTAACGCGTGGGAATGAAAGGCACCCACGTCCGCTTGACTGAGGCTACCCGGTCAGACGCCGGTCATGTCCCTCGATTTGGGGCATGACACCTGGTCTGCCTAAGCCCTTAGCCAAACGACGGCGTACAGGCCATTAAAATCTCAACCGTTGATGAAATCAATCCAACAAACCAGATGAGTGGTTCGATTGGAAATCAAATGACGCCGTATAAAATACTAATCTGGGCCGTTCAATGGGAATGATCAGATGGATGGCATTGAGTCTCATTAAAAGTTAAACGACACAGTATGATGAAATAATCATGGCCGTTGAAACTTAAACATCTAACGTATATAAAGTAGCCTTTCACTTAATCTAACGCTGTCGTTTTGAAGAAAGAGATCATGGACGTTGATCTTGGTTGATCCAAAGGCCAGGATTACACGGGACGAAGGGAGTATAAATATGCTCATCTCCGTTCAAGACACATATACTAACATTCATTATACACTGTAAACCCTAGCCGCCTCCCCTTCTATCTCCTTCTTCCTTAGTCTCCCATGGAGACTAAGCGGACTTGCCTGTCACAACCACCGTCTTTGGCTCCGGCAGCCACCATATACTTCACCCCTACCCACCAAACCTTGCAACTACCATAAAAACCCTATTAAACCAAAGACTCTCTTTTTCTTGAAACTCCGGTCGCCGGAACCCTAGCCGGCAACCTCAAAACCTATGAACCAGCCTTCAAGATTAACACCATAAGACCACCCTGAGGCAATCTTTCACCTCATCTAGGTGGCTGGTCTCGAATATCACTGGAACTCTTCGAATATAGCAAAAAGACTCGCCGGAACCCTACTCCGGCGAGCACCTAAAAACAACCTTACCTCAAAACATTTAAACCAAGCCCCAGACCACCCCATACCTACCAAAACTCAAAAAAGAAGCCTCATTAGAGAAGGCCAATAGTTAGAAGACTAAAAGTCCTCAAAATTTTGGAGATCTGTAAAGAAAGAAAGAAAGGAAGAAGAAATAAAGAAGAAAGAAAGAAAGAAAAGAGAAGGGAAAAGAAAGCCCCGAAAAAAAAAGCTAAGTTTTAATATCCATGTTCCTATTTTCTTTGTCTGTTTGATTCTGAAAATATTTACTTGATATGTTTCTTGATATTTTTTGTGAGCCTATATCTTCTGCATGCTTAGGATCTACCTCTGTTTTGTTACACATGCCTAAATCTGTTATAGCGTTCTTAGGGTTCTTAATGTTTATTACGTGTGAATTATGAGTAAATAGGCATGTTTATGTGTTTGTTCATCATGCTCTATCTAAAATTAAACTTTGATTAATTGGGATTCAACCATTATCAAACTTTCCCTCTGAGTTCTAATTGATTGAAAGTTGATTTGTGATTAAGGCTATATGTGCAAGATAACATGAACTGGCTATATTTATAATATGATTCATTTGTGAGTCCATTATGAATCTTTGGATGTTTTTGTGATTTGGGTCATGGTTGTAAAGACTTTGTAGTTATTTCTAAAAGCTAAAGTATGTGTCTATTTCTGAAAAAATAAAGTCTGTTCGAAAGTGGCTATCTTTGTTATGAAGTGGTTATATTGATTTCTTAGTTATATTAAGTGGTTATTTTTGAAAACTTATCTCTGTTAGTTAATTAGTTGCCTTGTGTTAATAAAGTGCTATATGTTAAATAAGAGATTGGGTCTGTTAAATGTGGTCTAAATATAAAAGGGGTTTGGGGCTAAAACTGGCTAAGTCTTAAATTAGTTATAAAAAGTAGTTACTAGTTAAATAACTCATAACCTTAAGTTTGCTAGACCTTAGTAGGTCGAGTAAAATGAGATAAATAATAAGGGTATAACATTAAACAATAAATGGCATTCCTGAAAATTTAATAGAGCCTATAGGGCTAAAAATGACTTTAGTGTCTAGCATTCCCGTAATTAACTACAAAATAAAGGACTAACTGGGCATAATTAAAAGGCAGTCCTGTAATGATGTAAGGCCCCGTAAAATTTTTGTGCATAAAACCTAGTAGATGTGGTGTCATGGTCCGAATAATGTGTTAGGAATGCGTAGAATTCTTCGCGGCGAGCTTGCTCGCCGCGGTTCGGACCCTTGGTAGTGATTTAAGTTTCAAAAATGTAGAGAATTAATTTTTCCGAAAAATGTCAAATATGCGGTCAAGAATGCGACCGCAAACCTGACATGCGGACCGCATTCTTGCCACAAAACGTTCCAGAGAGTTTCCCAAAAATCGTGTCAAAAGTGCGGTCGATATGCGATCGCATGTCAAATCTGCGGTGCACTTTTGCGACCGCAGAATCAACATGCGGTCCGCATAGTGACCGCATTCCTTAACAGAACCTGCATAACTTTGAGGCCATTTTTGCGGTCACTCTGCGGACCGCATGTGGATTCTGCGGTCGCATAGTGACCGCATATTTGACCCCGGCCCAGATTTTTGTAACATTTTGACCCGATCTCTTCTTTAATATAACACCTCTCTTCTTCATTTTATCATATCATCTCACCAAAATTAGAGAGAGAAGAGAGGGTTTTTAGAGAGAGAAGTTCTTCATCTTCAAAGATTGTTCCAACTATTTAATTCCAAGGGATCCTAGGGCAAGGATTCAACTTCCCCAATCTTTTCAAGGTAAAAACCCTAACTATTTTCTTGATTTTCAGTTTTAATTGGGTAAAGAGAGGTTTGCATATAATAGCTTTTGAAGATAGAATTTTTACACTCATGCATGATTATTGAACTTGATTTCTAGTAAAAAAGTGAGTAGAAGTAAGAGTCTTCAAGAACAAGGTTGGCAAGAGTAAGATAGCTTGGGTAAGCATAAAGTAGGAAGTTAACGGAAGAAAACTCATCACCAGGTATGTATGGCTAATTTTGATTCTTGTGAAATCGCCTATATGTGTGAAGTTTGTTTGTTTCGTGTTAAATTGACAAATTGTGTGAAATTCTTGATGTTGTTGTTGGATATTCAAAATTTTTTGTTGAGCTATGAGTGATGTAAAATGAGAGTTTAATTTGGCAAAAGAATTGTGAATAATGACTATGATGGCCTATATGGCACCTTGTGGAAAACAAACGAAACACTTGAGAATTGGTTTATTGTGGAAAGAGATGAAACACTTGAATTGTGGAAATATTGTAACATGGTTGTGATATTGAATTGAGAACATGAACCAATGTGTAAGTTGCTTATTTGAACTTGTTGAAATTGTGTGTAGTACCTTATCTGTTGTTTGAAATTGTTGTGTTTTCAACTGTAAGGCGGGGTCGTGTTGCGCGCCGCAACGTGGTGAAATAAGGTGTGGGTTGGGGTGATAAGGGTGGCCGAGGTAATAAGGGTGGTCGGGGGCAATAAGGATGGAAAGCGATCGAAATCGCTATTGAAAATTGATACAAAAATCAATAATGTGAAATTGTGAAAGGAGACGCAGGAGAGTTTGCAACCTGTGGGGCACTGATTGCCCCTTTGTTTGACTACTTGTGCTTACGTGATTGATTGGTTGATCGTAGAAAGTGCTTGTGTGAGAATTATTTGAAATGAGAAAAATGTGGATACATGGTTGGCTGGCTTAATTAATTATTGATGTAATTTAATGGCTTGAGTTTACTTGGGACAAAGTTTGTCCATACATACCAGTACAATTCAAGTGTACTGAAGTCCCTTTTGCCGGGGGCGCTACATTCGTGTTATGATTGTAGGTGGATCAGTAGCAGGCACTTCAGCTTATCGGCAGTAATATCCTTCTCCTTCCACTGCCCGTTTTGGTGAGCCCCCTTTCTTCCTTGGGGCCTTGTGTGGTTCATGCCACTTCGGTTTAGATTTCATTTTGTTTTTGTAAGGTATAGCCGGAGCCTTGTTACCGGCAAGTATTGTATTTCCCTTTTTGTATCCTAGAGGCTCTGTAGACATGTAAACTGTGGGACTCCGGTCTTATGTATATATATTGTGTTATGTCGGGCGTTGTAAAAATTGAAATCTTGTTAATGAATCACTCGTATCGTTTTATTTGTTTAATGTGAAATCAATTATGATTAGTAATATATTTGGTTAATGAGAAACGGTCATCACAGGGGTAACGCGTGGGAATGAAAGGCACCCAGGTCCGCTTGACTGGGGCAACCCGGTCAGGCGCCGGTCATGTTCCTCGATTTGGGGCGTGACAAACTTGGTATCAGAGCTTAAGGTTTTAAAGTGTCCTAGGATGTCTCGGAGCCGTGTCTAGTAGTGCACTTCTTATAGGTGTGTTGTCGACCACATCATATAAGTAGGGGGCTACACGGGCATTTAGGAATTTACCTACTTCTTTGATAATCTATATCGTGCGGTAAAGTGCAATGTGGAGATATATGTGTCTAATTCGTGCCTTGTTCCCAAATTTTCAGAATATGGCACCTAAGAAGAAGGCTAGACTCGTCCTTAGGGCCAATGCTGGGCCCAAGTGCAGTTGTTAATCATGTACCCGATGCCGTGGGAGAGAATGACCCACCGGTCCCGAATTTGCATGACCCATCTGTTCAAAACCCAAGTGTCCCTATCCCGGCTGCGGCAGAGAATGCCACCGTTCCTCCTGCCGGTGTTCCTGACTCGGATACGGTTCCCTGCTTCGGGCTCCGGTATCTCTAATGAAGAACTTGGGGAGCCATCCATATGTTAACACGGTTAGTGGCCGCCCGGGCCCGGAGATCCCATGATGCTCCTACCTCCTCCGGCGGACGGGGAGATTCCTTTGGCTCCGGAGTCCACCGGTTCTTGCGATTGGCCCCTCCGGAATTTTCGGTACCGATCCGGAGGCTGATCCACGAGAATTCCTTGATGAGATATACAAGACCCTCGGAGTGATGAAGGCTACGGATATAGAGGGGGTAGAGTTGGCCTCTTACGGTGAAGGGAGCGGCACGTTCATGGTTCGAAATGTGGGAGGATTCCCGTGAGGAAGGAGCCCTCCGGCCGGATGGGATGAGTTCGTAGATGCATTTATGGACCACTTCTTGCCTGCCGAGGTGATGGCGGCCCGCGCCACGGAGTTCGAGGTCCTCAAGCAGGGCAGTATGAGTGTTTGGGAGTATCACATGGAGTTCGTAAGGTTGTCCAAGTATGCTCCTCGTTTAGTGTCGACCATGGATGCCCGGGTTCGACGGTTTGTTCAGGGCCTTAGCCCTTTGGTGGTGAATGAGGCCGCCACAGCAGCTTTGCACTCAGACATGAACTATGGGAGGATTGTGGGATTTGCTCAGGCCACAGAGGCCAGGAAATTGAAGATTCGTGCAGAAAGAGAAAGTAGCAGCAGGGCCCGGTCAATGGGTCGTTCAGGGAGATCACTTCCAGGGAAGGGGTCATCAGGGCCATCCCAGTCATATGCTCAGTCCTCCGCGAGTGCACCGCCATCCGTGCACAGTCATCAGCAGGGCAGTTACTCGAGACCTGGTTCGGACAGCAGGAGGTCTCGTCAGTCTGGTCATCCTGGGGTGAGATCCCAGCAGCAGGGGAGACCTACATGCCCCAAGTGTGGGAGATTTCATACAGAAACTTGCTACCTTGACCTTCCAGTGTGCTTCGGGTGCGGGGTGAGAGGTCACATTCAGCGGGGCTGCCGTGCACCCCGTCAGGGATATAGGTAGGGGATCTGCTCAGTCATCCGGTTCTTCAGCTGCTACATCATCAGCGCGTACTCCAGCATCAGCGGGGCGTGGTGCAGCTAGGGGTGGAGCTCGGGGTAGGGGTGGACCTAGCCGATTCTATGCATTGAGTGGCCGCCAAAATGCCGAGGCTTCTCCGGATGTTGTTACAGGTATCATGTCTGTTCAGACTATTGATTGCTATGCCCTTATTGATCCAGGGTCCTCCTTGTCTTATGTTACTCCATTCATTGCTTCAAGTTTTGGGATAGTACCCGAACAGCTTCATGAGCCGTTCTCGTGTCGACTCCAATCGGTGATTCTATTACAGCCTCACGAGTCTATAGGAATTGTGTTGTTACGGTGGGTGGTCGTGATACCACAGTCGATCTTATTGAGCTTGGGATGGTAGATTTTGATGTAATTATGGGGATGGATTGGCTCTATTCGTGCTTTGCCAAACTTGGCTGTCGAACGAGAGTTATGAGGCTCGAGTTCCCTAACGAGCCAGTTATTGAATGGAGAGGAAATGGTGTAGTGCCAAGGGGTAGGTTTATTTCCTACCTTAAGGCTTCGAAGATGATTAAGAAAGGGTGTATCTATCACCTGATTCGGGTAACGGACACCACCTCGGATGTGCCTACCCTCGAGTCCGTGCCAATTGTGAATGAATTTCCTGAAGTGTTTCCAGATGAGCTTCCAGGCATCCCGCCGGATAGGGAGATTGATTTCGGAATTGATGTTTTGCCAGATACTCAGCCAATATCCATTCCACCATACAGAATGGCGCCAGCAGAGTTAAGGGAGTTAAAGGAGCAGCTGAGGGATTTATTAGAGAAAGGGTTCATACGACCGAGTGTGTCACCGTGGGGTGCTCCGGTTCTCTTTGTCAGAAAGAAGGATGGGTCACTTCGAATGTGTAATGATTATCGGCGACTCAACAAAGTCACCATCAAGAATAAATATCCTTTGCCTCGAGTGGATGATCTGTTTGACCAATTGCGCAGGGAGCGAGGTTCTTCTCAAAGATTGATTTACGGTCTGGGTACCACCAGTTGAAAATCAGGGAGCAGGATATTCCTAAGACCGCCTTCAGAACTCGTTATGGTCACTTCGAGTTTTTGGTCATGTCTTTTGGGCTAACCAATGCCCCAGCAGCTTTCATGGACCTTATGAATCGGGTTTTCAAGCCATTCCTAGATTCCTTTGTGATTGTATTCATTGACGATATTCTCATCTACTCTCGGAGCGGGGAAGATCATGCCGTTCACCTCAGAGCAGCATTGCAGACCCTTCTTCAGCATCAATTGTATGCCAAGTTCTCAAAATGTGAGTTTTGGTTGGAGTCCGTAGCTTTTCTAGGGCATGTTATTTCCAGTGAGGGAATTATGGTGGATCCTCAGAAGATTGCGGCAGTGAAAGATTGGCCTAGACCCACGACCCCGACAGAGATTCGCAGCTTTTTGGGTCTGGCAGGGTACTATCGGAGGTTTGTAGAGGGATTCTCAACCCTCGCCTCCCCATTGACTAAATTGACGCAGAAAGCAGTTAAGTTCCAGTGGTCCGAAGCATGTGAGAAAAGTTTCCAAGAACTGAAGTCAAGATTGACCTCGGCACCGGTATTGGCCTTGCCAGAAGGCACAGAGGGATTTGTAGTCTATTGTGATGCCTCCAGAGTCGGTTTGGGATGTGTATTGATGCAGCACGGAAAGGTTATAGCTTATGCTTCCAGACAACTCAAGAACCATGAGAAGAATTATCCGACGCATGATTTGGAACTTGCAGCTGTTGTGTTTGCCTTGAAAATATGGCGACACTATCTTTATGGGGTTCATGTAAATGTGTTTTCAGACCACAAGAGCCTCCAGTATTTGTTCAAGCTGAAAGAGCTGAATCTGAGACAGCGGCGGTGGTTAGAACTACTCAAGGACTATGATATGGACATATTGTACCATCCAGGGAAGGCAAATGTGGTAGCTGACGCTCTTAGTCGGAAATCCATGGGTAGTTTGGCTCATTTGGGTGTGGATCGGAGACCCCTGGCTCGAGAGGTTTACCAATTAGCCAGTTTGGGGGTTCGTATTTCGGCGTCAGACGAGGGAGATATCTTGGTGCATAATGGAGCAGAATCATCATTGGTCGCGGAAATCAAGGAAAAACAGTTCATGGATCCAGCATTGGTTCGGGTGAAGGAAGCAGTCATGAATGACAAGACCTCAGCATTTGTACTCAGCAGCGAAGATGGTGTATTGCGGTGTCAAGATAGGCTATGGGTTCCGGATGTGGACGAGCTTCGGGAAAGAGTGATGGCAGAGGCTCATACTTCCAGGTATTCTGTGCACCCTGGTTCAACGAAAATGTATCACGATCTCAAGGAGATTTATTGGTGGAACGGTATGAAAAGGGATGTGGCAAGCTTTGTAGCTAAATGTCCGAACTGTCAACAAGTGAAGGCCGAGCATCAACGGCCCGGTGGATTAACTCAGCTTATAGAAATACCAAGGTGGAAATGGGAGATGATCAATATGGATTTCGTGGTGGGGTTACCTCGCACTCAGCGTAAGTTCGATTCAGTATGGGTGATAGTAGATCGACTCACCAAATCAGCTCACTTCCTGCCTGTCAAGTCCACTGATATTGCGGAGCAATATGCAAGATTGTACATCAAGGAGATAGTAAGGCTTCATGGCACTCCACTTTCTATCATCTCAGATCGCGGGGCTCAGTTCACAGCTAACTTTTGGAAGAAGTTTCAGCAAGGTTTGGGAACTCAGGTGAATCTCAGCACAGCTTTCCATCCACAGACCGATGGACAGGCTGAGCGGACCATTCGGACGCTTGAAGATATGTTGCGGGCTTGTGTCTTAGATTTTAAAGGTAATTGGGATGAACACTTGCCACTGATAGAATTTGCTTACAATAACAGCTATCATGCTAGCATTCAAATGGCCCCGTTTGAGGCATTGTACGGGAGAAGATGTAGATCTCCAATCGGGTGGTTTGAGGTAGGTGAAGCGGAATTGCTAGGGCCAGATGTGGTGTACGAAGCTATGGAAAAGGTCAAGGTTATTCAGGAGAGAATGAAAACAGCACAGAGTCGTCAAAAGTCCTATGCAGACGTTCGTCGAAGGGATTTGGAGTTTCAAGTTGATGATTGGGTGTTCTTGAGGGTATCTCCTATGAAGGGAGTCATGCGATTCGGAAAGAAAGGAAATTGAGTCCTAGGTATGTCGGGCCATATCGGATCATTCAAAGGATTGGTCAAGTTGCTTATAGGCTAGAGTTGCCTCTTGAGATGTCATCAGTGCACCCGGTATTCCATGTGTCCATGTTGAAGAAAGTGATTGGAGATCCATCCACCATCATGCCAGTCGAAGCTATAGAGGTTAATGAAGATTTGTCATACGAAGAAGTTCCAGTCGCCATTCTTGATAGGCAAGTCCGTAAGTTGAGAAATAAGGAAGTTGCCTCTGTTAAAGTATTGTGGCGAAGTCAACAAGTTGAGGAGGCCACATGGGAAGCGGAAAAAAGAGATGAAGGAAAAGTACCCCCATTTGTTCGATTAAGCCTAGAAAAAATTAGGTGATCCTGACCCTCCTACTCTTAGTAACTGTCATCTTGTCTAAGTTGTTTTCCTCTTAGTATTAGTAAAGTCCCCTTCATCTTGTAATGAGTTAAATGTGTTGTTACCTTGGGTCACTTGAACCTTTCTTGATAAATGAAATCCTTATAAATATTCGCGTGTTAAATTGGTCTAATAAGGTAAGAATTCATTGAAGTGACTAGTTTCTGTGCAATTTTAATAATATGATAGAATATGTGCATTCGTTGAGGTAAGAAAGTGTATACCAGTTGTGGAAAGTGTTGTACTTGTATATTGTTGTTTGGTAGTGTGTTTCGGGGGCCCTCTGACAGGTGGATATGTCCATAATACAAAGGAAACTCTGGCGAAATTTTTCTAAAATATAAGAGTTAGTCAAATTTTTGATGGTTGCATATCATGTCTTTCAAAACCAACTCATTTATTTCAAAATCCTCATTCGAGGATGAATGATCTTAAGGGGGGGAGGATGTAAGGCCCCGTAAAATTTTTGTGCATAAAACCTAGTAGCTGTGGTGTCATGGTCCGAATAATGTGTTAGGAATGCGTAGAATTCTTCGCGGCGAGCTTGCTCGCCGCGGTTCGGACCCTTGGTAGTGATTTAAGTTTCAAAAATGTAGAGAATTAATTTTTCCGAAAAATGTCAAATATGCGGTCAAGAATGCGACCGCAAACCTGTCATGCGGACCGCATTCTTGCCGCAAAACGTTCCAGAGAGTTGCCCAAAATCGTGTCAAAAGTGCGGTCGATATGCGATCGCATGTCAAATCTGCGGTGCACTTTTGCGACCGCGGAATCAACATGCGGTCCGCATAGTGACCGCATTCCTTAACAGAACCTGCATAACTTTGAGGCCATTTTTGCGGTCACTCTGCGGACCGCATGTGGATTCTGCGGTCGCATAGTGACCGCATAATTGACCCCGGCCCAGATTTTTGTAACATTTTGACCCGATCTCTTCTTTAATATAACACCTTTCTTCTTCATTTTATCATATCATCTCACCAAAATTAGAGAGAGAAGAGAGGGTTTTTAGAGAGAGAAGTTCTTCATCTTCAAAGATTGTTCCAACTATTTAATTCCAAGGGATCCTAGGGCAAGGATTCAACTTCCCCAATCTTTTCAAGGTAAAAACCCTAACTATTTTCTTGATTTTCAGTTTTAATTGGGTAAAGAGAGGTTTGCATATAATAGCTTTTGAAGATAGAATTTTTACACTCATGCATGATTATTGAACTTGATTTCTAGTAAAAAGAAGTGAGTAGAAGTAAGAGTCTTCAAGAACAAGGTTGGCAAGAGTAAGATAGCTTGGGTAAGCATAAAGTAGGAAGTTAACGGAAGAAAACTCATCACCAGGTATGTATGGCTAATTTTGATTCTTGTGAAATCGCCTATATGTGTGAAGTTTGTTTGTTTCGTGTTAAATTGACAAATTGTGTGAAATTCTTGATGTTGTTGTTGGATATTCAAAATTTTTTGTTGAGCTATGAGTGATGTAAAATGAGAGTTTAATTTGGCAAAAGAATTGTGAATAATGACTATGATGGCCTATATGGCACCTTGTGGAAAACAAACGAAACACTTGAGAATTGGTTTATTGTGGAAAGAGATGAAACACTTGAATTGTGGAAATATTGTAACATGGTTGTGATATTGAATTGAGAACATGAACCAATGTGTAAGTTGCTTATTTGAACTTGTTGAAATTGTGTGTAGTACCTTATCTGCTGTTTGAAATTGTTGTGTTTCCAACTGTAAGGCGGGGTCGTGTTGCGCGCCGCAACGTGGTGAAATAAGGTGTGGGTTGGGGTGATAAGGGTGGCCGAGGTAATAAGGGTGGTCAGGGGCAATAAGGATGGAAAGCGATCGAAATCGCTATTGAAAATTGATACAAAAATCAATAATGTGAAATTGTGAAAGGAGACGACAGGAGAGTTTGCAACCTGTGGGGCACTGATTGCCCCTTTGTTTGACTACTTGTGCTTACGTGATTGATTGGTTGATCGTAGAAAGTGCTTGTGTGAGAATTATTTGAAATGAGAAAAATGTGGATACATGGTTGGCTGGCTTAATTAATTATTGATGTAATTTAATGGCTTGAGTTTACTTGGGACAAAGTTTGTCCATACATACCAGTACAATTCAAGTGTACTGACGTCCCTTTTGCCGGGGGCGCTACATTCGTGTTATGATTGTAGGTGGATCAGTAGCAGGCACTTCAGCTCATCGGCAGTAATATCCTTCTCCTTCCACTGCCCGTTTTGGTGAGCCCCTTTCTTCCTTGGGGCCTTGTGTGGTTCATGCCACTCGGTTTAGATTTCATTTTGGTTTTGTAAGGTATAGTCGGAGCCTTGTTACCGGCAAGTATTGTATTTCCCTTTTGTATCCTAGAGGCTCTGTAGACATGTAAACTGTGGGACTCCGGTCTTATGTATATATATTGTGTTATGTCGGGCGTTGTAAAAATTGAAATCTTGTTAATGAATCACTCGTATCGTTTTATTTGTTTAATGTGAAATCAATTATGATTAGTAATATATTTGGTTAATGAGAAACGGTCAACACAGGGGTAACGCGTGGGAATGAAAGGCACCCAGGTCCGCTTGACTGGGGCAACCCGGTCAGGCGCCGGTCATGTTCCTCGATTTGGGGCGTGACAAATAAACCTTCGCAAGTGAGAGTAACCAAGTAAAAGACACCTAATAAAACGATATAGAATTGCCTAGAACCTTCTAGCAAGGGCTCTAAGACATTTCGATACATATTCAAGGAACTAATCTGTAAATAATTAAAAAGAACAATGGGAGGGGATTGAAAATAACTTATTTGAATTTCCCCCCAATTCCCCCCCAAAACTAATTTATAAATAGGCCATTAGAGAGCCTGAAAAAGGGTCCAGATTTTGAAACTAAGAAAAAAAAGATTCCACACATAGTTCTGAAATCGAGAGATAGTTCTGAAATTTGGTTCTTTATACTACAATCCTTAGCTGATTAATTTGGGTATTAATTTGGGAGTTCCTGCTGGGTCTATTATCCTTCAATTCATTTGGATTCTGCTTGAGCTCTTCGATTCTGCATTGTTGATTTGCTGGACTTTTATATTTGGGATTCCGTTTGCTGTTTTGTTGCTGTTATTTTGTTGACTATTCTTCATCCTCAAAGCCTAGACTCACAGATTGCTTTTGAATCAGGTACATTTCCATTTCCTGAAGATGTAATCGCACATTATGTTGAAGAAATGAAACTGCATGAGTCGTTTGGATGAATTCACTTTTGTTTTTCCTTTTAGTTTGTAATTGTTATTTCCTAGAATCATTGTAATTCATTAGGATCGTTTGCAATAATTAATCACTATATGAGGATGGCTATAGATTAAAATAGAGTAGTTAGAGATACATAATTAGAAATAGTTCTCACCTAATCTAAGTTCAAAACAGGCTAATACTGAAATTAATTCACCTATAAAATCACTATATATAAGTTGGATAATTAACTACTTCTGTTAATTAAATTTTGAATCAGGATCAATTAGTTCAGAAAAGGTAATAAGTGGATTAAGTTTGAACTATTTTGTCAACCAGTTTTACTTAACAACGATTTACTATAGGTTAATTTTAGAATTCTGTAATTGTTATAATTCAAATATGTCTAGCTAATGTTTCTAGATTGTTTTCCTTTAGTTAAAATTAGGTAACAAGCAAGTTTACAACTAGTATTGTGAATACTACTTAAGTACTTGAAATCATAGTATTAACACTGAATCCTTGTTCTTAGAGTGTTCAATTAGTGATTAGAATTCAAAATTAATAGTGATTGATATGTAATCTAGTGTCTTCTGAAATAATAAAAATCTTATTGGTTTCTTCTGTCATTTGAGGAACATCTGTTGAAATTTTATGTTGAAATTACAAATATGCTCTACATTTCATCCATTTACTCTGGGCCTGGTTATGAATACAAGCCCAGATTCGATTAAAGTTAATTTTGGGTCCTTGAGTGGAGATACTCACATACACTAGGCTTCAGAGGCCCATTTGCACACAATGGACTGTTAACGCAATCGAGAAGTTCAGGCCTAGTAATAAATAATTGGCCTGGACCTAATAATAATGAATTCAGAAAATACAAAACCATATTCTAATTAGGAGGAAAAGAAAAATAGCAAAACATAGTATATGATAAGTTTGGACTTCTAAAAATAAGGGATGAGCCTCATATTAAAAATAAAAAGACACACCGGGCCCCCATATGAATTTTAATATAAATGTTAGACTCGGAAGGGCTGTTTAGCAAATTTCACGATCTTTCCTAAAAATAATAAGGTGTAGACGTTATAGGCATGACTAATATATACATCCTTAATACGGGTGCACATTTATGTGACTCAAATCTCAAATCCCGGCGAAGCTGAAATGCACCAAAGTCACAGGCGTACTGGTTGCGGTGTGACTCGAAATGCATTTTCGCAACGTCGCAAGTCGTTAAAATAACAAAACGGGACATTCACATTTGTAAAAGCATATAAAGAAATCAAATTGGTCAAATTCTACAGTTGAGCGACCGTGCTTAAACCACAGAATTCGGGAGTGCCTAACACCTTCTCCCGGGCTAACAGAATTCCTTATCCGAATTTCTAGTTTCGCGGACTGTTAAAATAGAGTCATATTTCCTCGGATTCGGGATTAAACCGGTGACTTGGGACACAATTATCTTCCCAAGTGGCGACTCTGAAATCTAAATAAATCTCGTTCCGATTGTCCTTAAAGCGGAAAAACTCTTTCCCTGTTGTTATTACTATATCCCTTCTTGGGGTGTACTAATAAATAACAGGGTATACTTTATCTTTGAAAAAGTAGTAAAAAGGGAGGTGTGACAGCTCTGGCGACTCTGCTGGGGATAAGCAACCTAGAAGTTCGGTTTAGGGTTTAAGAATTCGAGCTCGATTAAATTGTTGTTTTTGATATTATTTGATTTCATTATCTGCTTTGATCAATGTGCTACATGTTTACCGCTTTGATATTACATGAATTGTATATAAAAATTGTGCCAAAAACCATTCTCTTCTTACATCCGGGGATGTGCTTACTAGTTGAGACTCCACTTTCTATTAGTGTCAATACCCTAATAAGAAATAGAGGCCGGATAAGTTACAAAGCCGGACGACCCCGCAGGTCCTCGGTACGTAGCCCCATCCTCGATCCGAGTTGTCCACTCGTACACAATCTAGTACTATGAAAATCAGGATATTGAATCTAGATTTAGGATGATTATTCGCATCATATCTGACTTAGGGGACTCAACACAGGGGTTGGGTCCGTCTAGGATAGGTGACCCGGGAATTAAAGATCGAGCATATTATATGTTGTATTTATTTATCCTGGATTATTATGCGGACCAGCTAAATTCCTGAAAACAAAAGAGAGAAAATTTTAGAATAGAAAATATTGAAATATTGACGAAATGTTGCCGAAAGATTGAAAAGAAAAGTTTGAAAATAGGTAGAACAAATTTTGTTGAAATTTTCGGTCACAAAACAATTTTACCGAACTACGCAGGTTTGATTCTCACCACTAGGCGACATACGTAGGCAACCCTTAACGGGTCCAACCACCCTTTTAAAAAAAATAACTAAAAAATATTGAATTTTAGTTCTCAATAAATCGAAGTGATGCTGTTTTTTAAAATAGCCGAATATTCTGAAAGGACGCCAGAAGGCTGTTTTTGCAAAAATGGCCACTTTGAAATCATTTCTTTTCCTTTTTAAATAATAGCCTTGAAATTTTCAAATGAAATATTGAAAGGTTAATTCTTTCAAAATAATGAAAAATTGTCTTTGAAAAATATTTTCCTTTTCGAATAAAATCGCCTTTAATAAATGTGTAGGATGAGCACAATACAAAATGAACCCTTTGCACTAATGAACAAAATCCCTTTGGAGTTTCGATTATGGTGGAACGATCTAGGCCAAGAAAGACAGGTTTGGGTCAACATATATCTAAAATATCTTACCGGGTTGATGAACATAATACCTCGGGGTGATATTATTTGGGCTCTCGTTGCTTGTTGGGATCCTGCACATAATGTGCTCCACTTCTAAGATTTTGAGCTCACTCCGACATTGGAAGAAATTGCTAATTACATCGGGAAAAGTGAGGTTCCCCTAAAAGACAAATATTTGGTGGCTCCAAGTGCTATTATAGTGCATAGATTCCTCGACTCCTTAAAAATTGCTAGAAATGTTCACAATGAAGACTTGGTCCACGGGTTCTGCACTATGAGCTTTATATACCGCAGATATGGCCACATTAGGGGATTTAATGATCCAACAAACAAACTCTGCAGCAAAGCAAACCAGGCTAAGTGGGAGGAACATAGGTGTTTCGCCTTTATGGTAGCCTTTTTGGGATTGATCATATTCCCGAGAAAAGATGGAAATATTGACATTATAGTTGCTAGAATTTCCAGTACTCTCCTCGTGCAAGAAAATAGTACACTGGCACCGATGATAGTGGCCGATATCTTCCGTGCTCTCACAGCATGTAAAGCAGGACATGATTTCTTCGAGGGATGCAATTTACTTCTCCAAATGTGGATAATAGTGCATTTATGCCACAGCCCTCAATTCTCAAGCTATGGATCGTCTGAAAAGACGTGTATTGAAGAATTATATGTGAGGACAAAAGAAGTTAAGTTGCCAGAATGATCAAAAGGTTGGATCACATATTTGTGATCACTGACTGCTAGCCAGTTTAATTGGGCATACGGATAGTTGCCCCTCAACGAAGTTATATACATGCCAGCAGAAGGGTCTCATTTTCTGATAATGGGTCTCAAGAGAATCCAACCTTATGTGCCATACCGGGTATTAAGGCAACTCGGAAGAAATCAGGTCGTACCAAAAGATGGGGACCTCAGCCTGCAAGTAATAGAAATCAGTCCTAATGGGCAATTCCCAGAAGCAAAAATTCGGCAAATCTGGAATGAATGCTAATGCTTGAGAATAGACACTTGTGTGGGAAATCATGCTCGAGGAGAAGTATCACCAGGGTATGCTGCATGGTATCGTAGAGATGTTGAGCATGAGAGACTGATGAAGAGACCTCACATTCAAGAGTTGGCCGAGCAGTCTAAGGAACAAAAAGATTGGATGGCCAAGGAAAATAAATATCGAGTCAGAATCACCTTGTTGGAAAAACAATTCCAAGACCTCAAATTCGAAAGCAGCTTAAAGAAACAGCTGAGAAAAGAAAATGAAATCCTGAAGGCTTAGATTGCAAAGATGAAAACAACAACCGAAACCCCAGTTCGACTTGCTCGGGATTAGAAGCTAATTGAAAATCTTCGGCACAAAGTGAACGACTATAGCTTTGATCTAGATAAAGCTAAGAAGGAATTAGTCGGGGTTCGGAAACAATTGTCCAAGAATGCTAAAGAATGAGTTCGAATGGTTTGATAGTTAAAAGATGAACACAATGTTGAGGTAGCCCGATTGAGGAAGAAGATTATTACAGCCGAGGTCAAAAGTATCAAACAAACCAAAGAGTTTGAGGTAGAGAGAGAACATTGCTACATGGCCATGCCTCGGTTAGAATTGGAGCTACAACAACTTCAAAAGAAGAACCAACAAACCTTAGATGCTCGTGCCGAACAGATAGGTAGGTTGCTTCAAGAAAAAGGGGTCATCAGGGAAAGAATTGTCAACATTGCTCAATACATCACAAGGAAATGCCAACTGTGCGAAGATATGTCTCAGTTAACATTCACATTAGCAGTAATGATCTTTGTAAAGCAAGTAATGACCGACCTGGACAAACTCCAAAGTGGATTAGCATATAGGCACGCGGCAAGACTGAACGATGTCTCGCGGGTACTAAGAGCTTTAATGTATTCATAAGGCATGCATTTTTGTATTTGTGTTTTCTTTCTGCATTTGTAATACAACATCAATTGTAACCGATGGTTGAATATCAATTAAAATTCAAAAGAAATTGCCATTATGTTTCTCTTATATATGCAAATTGCTTAGGCGATAGGCAAACATATAGGAACGAAAAATGAAAATAAAAAAAAAAGAGAAAAAGAAAAGGAAAAGAAGAAAAAGAAAAAAAATAGAAAGCAATAAAATAATGAAAAACAAAAGTGGAAAGAAAGTTGGAGGTTCAAAAAGAAGAATAATGTCGGGATGCTGCGTAATTACTAGGCAAAAGTTGTGGTTTTAGAACGTGTGATGTTTATCCCTTATGATCTAACTATTAACAAGTTTTTGTTGTTGATGAGTATCAGATAAACAATTAGCAACTGCCATTCTGGCACAACATGTTCTAAAGTCATGACCAAAGCAGTAACTCAGGAAATCGAGCATACGATTATGGATCCTGTACAAGAAGAAGAAGTTATGGACGTAACTAGTATGAAGGAAGAGATGTACAAATTGAAACAGCAGATGTCAGAGATGTACCAGTCTTGGTTGAGGGGTCAACCCTTACCTTCCTACCCAGCCAACCCCATATACACTCCTCCTCCAAACCCAAACCCAGAACCACCCACCATGAACTCATCCTCCACATATCCAACTTACCCGCATTACTATGCTACAACATCACAAGCACCGCATCCTTGCCTAAACAAGCTCCACCACCACCACCTCAGGTCGCTCCAGTATACGTGGCACCGCCACCAGCTACTTTACACAAATCTTCTGGCGAACCTGTGTTCCATGTTCATGATACCCATTACTACCCGCCAGAACCCACTTTCAGGCAATATGATTCTTACATCCCGCTCATAGACATGACGGAGGAGGAGAAACCTGCTAGAAACCTTGAACAGGAAGAGATGGCCCGTAAAATGAAGAGTCATGAGCAGTCGTTCCATAATATATAGGGGCTGGGAGGCCAAGTTAGTATGTCATACACAGACTTATGTTTGTTTCCTGAGGTACAGCTACCTGCCGGGTTTAAGTTGCCTAGTTTGACATGTATGATGGTCACGGAGATCCAGTGGCCCATCTGAGAGGATACTGCAGTAAAATACGCGGAGCAGAAGGAAGGGATGAATTACTCATGGCTTATTTCTATCAAAGCCTCAGTGGCTCGGCATTAAAATGGTACACTCGACAAGATCATACCCGATGGTTCATTTGGGATGACTTAGCTCAATCATTTGCAAACCATTTCCAATATAATCTGGAAATTATCCCTGATAGGTTATCATTAACTAAGATGGAGAAGAAACCCGGAGAAAGCTTTCGGGAGTATGGATTCAGGTGGAGGGAACAGGCTGCACGTGTAGACCCACCAATGAAAGAAGGAGAAATGGTGGATTGTTTCTTACAAGCTTTGGAGCCGACATACTATGGCCATCTAGTGTATGCAATTGGAAAAACCTCTAACGAGGTAGTAAAGATGGGAAGCTTTGTGGAAGAAGGGTTAAAGACGAATAAGATTATGAGCTACTCAGCCATCAAGGCTACAAACCAAGCAATACAGACGGGAACATGGGGGTCGATTGGAAAGAAGAAAAAGGAAGAAGTGGCGGTTATTGAAGGTAGATCTTGGTCCCGGCGCCCCAACCCATATCATCATCAACCTCGCCCATACCAACCATATCCACCAGCACCATATAATCCACCTTCACCGTATTATCCTTCAACCGTTCCACAGTTTTCTGTCCAACATGCTCAACCTTACCCACCGCATCCACATTCATGGCGTACCCCAGCTCCACAAAATGTCTACCATGCACAAAATGCCTATCCGCCTTCAAAAACCTACAGAAATCCAAACTGACCTAACTTCCGTCCTGATCCAGAAGTAAAAGGTGATAGGGCTCAAAGGAAGAGAACATTCACTCCTCTAGGAGAATCATATACCAGTCTCTTTCATCGTATGAGAGAACTAGGGATGTTGAACCCTATTGAACCTAAAATTCCCAATCATACACCTAGAAATCTAGACCAATCTGTCCGTTGTGAATACTGTTCTGGGGCACCGGGACATGATACGGAGAAGTGTTGGCACTTAATGTCCGCAATACAGGAACTTATTGATTCCAGAAGAATTGAGGTGTATGCTTCAGAAACTCCCAATATAACGTAGAATCCTTTGCCAGCACATCATGAGACACATATGATAGAGTTAGAACAGGGATAGAGCTGCAGAAAACCTTCGCAGATAGTGATGATGATTAAAGCAAACAACAAGGTTGAGGGGGAAGTTGAAAAAGAGAAAGTGACAATTGAGTTACCAGCAAAACAATCATCAGTGATTGAACCCGTGAAAGTAATAGTACCTGGAGTGAAGCCTTTGCTGACTGTGAAGGGAGCTTATGTAGAGCCAGTGGTTATCAAACCAGTTGTGCAGATGCCAGTTGTGAATACCAAGTATGTACCGTGGAATTATGATAAGGTGATAGTGATGTATAAAGGGAAAGAAGTTAAAGGAGAAATTTGTGAAACTCATGGTTTAACTCGCTCCGGGTGATGCTTTGCCCCTGATGAACTGAGAAAGACAAAAGTGGTAAAATAAACCCGGCTTATGTGAAGAAGGCAGTCACTGAGGAGGAAGCTAAGGAATTTTTGAAGAAGATGAAAGCTCAAGACTACTCTATAGTTGAGCAATTGATAAAGACGCCCGCACAGATATCATTGTTATCCTTGCTAATTCATTCTGATGAACATAGAAAGGCGTTGATGAAAATTCTAAATGAAGCCCGCGTACCGGAGAAAATTTTGGTATGCCATCTGGAAAAAATCACAAACAAGATCTTTGAGACAAATAAGATAACATTTTCAGACATCGAGCTGCCACTGAAAGGGACGGAGCATAATAAAGCACTATACCTCACGGTAAAATGTGAAGAATTTGTAGTAACCCGTGTTTTGGTGGACAATGGGTCAAGCGCCAATATCTGTCCATTGTCAACTTTGGAAAAGCTGAAAGTCAATTATGAAAGAATTCATCGAAACAGTGTGTGTGTGAGGGGTTTTGATGGAGGCGGAAAGAACACCGTGGGGGATATCATACTAGAGCTTACTATCGGACCCGTGGATTTTGCTATGGAGTTTCAAGTGATGGATGTCGCTGTATCATACAACCTCTTGTTAGGACATCCGTGGATCTATGCTGCGAAAGTAGTACCATCTTCTTTACATCAAATGGTAAAATTTGAGTGGGAGCAGCATGAGATAATAGTGCACGGAGAAGACGATATTTGCAATGCTATTACATCATTTGAGGAAGTTGAAGGAGATAAAGGTCCGTGGGTATACCAAGTAATGGACACCGTGATTGTGAACAAAATATCTGAGGGAGAAAACAAGCCAGTACCCACGGTGGCCCCTGCAGCAGTGATGGTCGCCAAGGAAATGATAAAGAATGGGTTTTCTCCAGGAAAGGGCTTAGGAGTAACCTTGCAAGGTATAACACAGCTGATTCACCTTCCAGGAAGTACTGATACTTTTGGCTTGGGTTTCAAGCCAACCATTACCGATATCAAGAGAGCTAAGAAATTGAAGAAGAAAGGGTGGTCCCTCCCCAAACCCATCCCAAAACTATCCAACTTCTTTGTCTAGCCTGGTACACAGAGACGTCTGTCAACTGTCATGCCAAACCGTGCAGAGATAAAACCGGATTAAGAGCTTTTAGCAAGATTTGAGAGGCTATTTGAAGATGTGAATATGTTGGAGACGGGTGAAGGAACAAGAAAAATGGAGGTTCAATTCGTGGGACCCCACACTATGCTAAATAATTGGGAAGCTACTCCTCTTCCGATCATGAGGGAGTTGTGGTAGTTAGCTTTTAATATTTCATTCCCAAAATTATCTTGTTTTAAAATTGTAATCCCATATCCCGTCAAATCAAATGTAACCAACTCTTGTTACCTTTCAAAATTTCAATGAAATGCAATTTCTTTTCTTCCTCCATTTTTGCCTTATTTTATTTTTCTTCTTTTGTATAGTTCAATATTTGCTGATTCCAATTATATGTCATGTATGAAGGATTCTCAGTCCAGTCTTGATAATCGAATAGTTATACAGGAAATTGAAAATGAACATGAAGTGGAATATGAGGATGAGGAAGTACTAGAGGAAATTAGTAAAGATTTAAGTCATTATGAAGAAAAACACAAACCGAACTTAAATGAGACGGAGTCTATTAATTTAGGAAGTGAGGAGAATGTCCGAGAAACAAAGCTTAGTGTGCATTTAGAGACTTCCCTCAAAGAAGATTTAATCAGGTTGTTACATGAGTACAAGGAAATATTTGCTTGGTCTTATGACGACATGCCCGGGCTCAGTACTGATTTGGTGATACATAAATTTCCCATTTATCCAGAATGCCGGCCGGTAAAGCAAAAGTTAGAGAAATTCAAAATGGACATCAGTGTGAAAATAAAAGAAGAAGTTAACAAGCAATTCAAGGCGAAGGTCATACGGGTCACTAAGTATCCCACCTGGTTAGCTAATGTTGTGCCAGTCCCAAAAAAGGATGGAAAAATCAGGGTGTGCGTTGATTATCGAGACCTCAATAAAGCTAGTCCAAAGGATGATTTTCCATTGCCAAATATACATATATTAATCGACAATTGTGCCAAGCATGAAATTGGTTCTTTTGTAGATTGTTATGCGGGTTATCATCAGATCCTGATGGACGAAGAAAATGCAGAAAAGACTGCCTTTATCATGCCTTGGGGAACATATTGCTACAGAGTGATCCGTTTGGGTTAAAGAATGCCGGGGCTACATATATGAGGGCAATGAACACTATGTTTCATGACATGATACATCGAGAGAGTGAAGTATATGTGGACGATGTATACATCGAGAGAGTGAAGTATATGTGGACGATGTTATCATCAAGTCCAAAAAGCAATGTAACTATGTCAAGGATTTAAGAAAACTTTTACAGAGGCTCCAAAGATATAATCTCAAGCTCAATCCAGCAAAATGTGCTTTTGGAGTGCCATCGGGAAAGTTATTAGGGTTCATACTAAGCCAGTGTGGTATTGAATTGGATCCATCAAAGATAAAAGCAATCCAGAATTTGCCTCCGCCGAAGAACAAGAAAGAAGTGATGAGTTTTTTGGGTAGGTTGAATTATATTAGCAGATTTATTGCTCAGTTAACGTTGACTTGTGAGCCCATTTTCAAATTATTGAAGAAAGATGCTACGGTGAATTGGACTGATAAATGTCAAGAAGCATTTGACAAAATTAAGGAATATCTGGCTAATCCTCCTGTATTGGTTCCTCCAGAACCGGGAAGACATTCTTCATTTGACTGTATTAGGCAATTCTTTTGGCTGTGTACTGGGGCAGCACGATGAAACAGGGAAGAAAGAGCAAGTAATATATTATCTTAGTAAGAAGTTTACATCTTCTGAGGTAAAATACACTCAGTTGGAGAGAATATGTTGTGCTTTAAAATGGGTTGCGCAGAAATTGAAACATTACTTGTTGGCTTATACTACTTATATGATATCTCGGTTGGACCCACTGAAGTATATATTCCAGAATGGCAAATTCTGCTTACAGAGTTTGACATCATTTATGTAACTCATACGGCAATGAAGGCACAAGCAGCCGCTGACCATTTGGTAGAAAATCCGGTCAATGATGAGTATGAACCATTAAAAACAAATTTTCCTGATGAGGAGACATTGAATATTGAAGAAGTGGAACAAGACAATAAGCCAAGCTGGAGAATGTACTTTGACGGGGCCGTCAACAGCAAGGGAGTCGGAATTGGAGTAGTACTCATCTTAGAAACGGGTCAGCATTATCCTATTACTGCTCAGCTTCAATTTTTCTGTACTAATAACATGGCCGAGTATGAAGTATGCATATTGGGATTGAGAATGGCAATAGATATAGGCGTTCAAGAGATTTTGGTCATGGGTGACTCGGATCTTTTGATACATCATATTCAAGAAGAATGGGAGACAAGAGATTTGAAACTTATACCTTATCGACAGTGCCTGCATGAACTATCTCAGAGATTTCAATCCATAGAGTTAAAGCATATCCCAAGAATACACAATGAAGTAGCGGATGCTCTAGCCACATTATCATCCATGTTGCACCATCCAGATAAAGCTTACATAGATCCACTACAGATACAAGTTCGTGATCAAAATGCTTATTGTTTCGCCGTAGAAGAAGAACTTGATGGTGAGCCGTGGTATCATGATATCAGAGAATATTTGAGGACATGAGTGTACCCAGCACAAGCCACAAGGGACCAGAAAAGGGCTATAAGGCGATTAGCAAATGGATTTTTCCTCAGTGGAGGAGTTGTATACAAAAGAACACCGGATTTGGGTCTATTGAGATGCATAGCTGCACAACAAGCTGACATAATTATGGCTGAAATACATGCAGGAGCTTTCAGACCTCATATGAGCGGATATATTTTGGCCAAGAAAATACCGAGAGCAGGATATTATTGGCTCACCATGGAGCGTGATTGCATTAGACATGTGCGGAAATGCCACCAATGTCAGATACACGGAGATTTGATTCACTCCCCACCCTATAAGTTGCATACAATGTCAGCATCGTGGCCATTTGTCGCTTGGGGCATGGATGTCATCAGACCAATAGAGCTTGCAGCATCTAATGGACACCGATTTATCTTGGTAGCAATTGATTATTTCACTAAATGGGTGGAGGCGAAGACATTGAAAGCAGTGACAAAGAAAGCGGTAGTGGATTTCGTGCACACAAATATCATTTGTCGCTTTGGAATTCCTAAAGTGGTTATCACAGACAATGGAGCAAATCTAAACAGTCACCTCATTTCAAAGGCATATCAAAAGTTCAAAATCTTGCACCGTAACTCTACACCTTATCGGCCTAAAGCAAATGGAGCAGTTGAGGCTACGAATAAGAACATTAAGAAGATTCTCAGGAAAATGGTGGAAGAGTCAAGACAATGGCATGAAAAATTACCATTTGCTCTCATGGGTTATCGTACTACTGTACGTACTTCAATTGGTGCAACACCATACTCATTGGTGTACGGAACAGAGGCAGTCATACCTGCAGAAATTAAAATACCTTCCTTTCGGATTATAGCTAAGGCTGAAACTGATGATGACGAATGGGTAAAAGCTCGGCTAGAACAGTTGAGCTTGATTGCTGAGAAAAGGCTAGCGACAATCTGCCACAGACAGTTATATCAACAGATGATGGCCAAAGCATACAACAAGAAAGTACGTCCATGGAAATTCGAAGTTGGACAGTTGGTGCTAAGACGTATTTTGCCTCACTGGGCCGAAACAAAAGGAAAGTTTGCACCTAATTGGCAAGGGCCATTCATGGTATCCCGAGTATTGTCCAACGGAGCTTTATATTTAACAGATGTTGGCAAGAGATATTATGTATGATTCCTTTTTCATATGTACAATTGTATTTGTCATAATTTTGAAATTGAAATGATGAAGGCATTTTATTCTCTATCCAAACACTTTATCCATTGATACCCCTGTTGAGCCTTATTGCATTATTCTTTCATATCCCTCTCTCAGAATTAATTATGAACAAGAAATTGCAAAGAAAAGAAAAGAGAAAGAGAAAATGAGAATGAAGAAAATGAAAAAAAAAATACAAAAGAAAATCAGGAAAAAGTCAAAAGACGAATGATCTTATGATTTTAACTACGTCAGACTTGATCCCGAAAGGGTACGCCGGCAGCCTCAGTGAGGTTCTGTCATGAAAGAAATAAAATCCAAGATTCCCCAAATGTTGAAATAGGGGCAGAAATTTTGTTTATGATTCCGAGAGTTTTAAATCTTTGAACCCTCATATAAATTTTGAGCCTTTATACCTTTCTTTCTAAACCCATCCAAAAGCCACGTTACAGTTCAAAGAAAGACCTTCTGATTAATTTCAAGAAAATAATGATACAATAAGAATTAGGAGAAACATGGCATGGACAATACCCGGAGGTTTGGAAAAAAAAAAGAGTCTTATTGGTGAAAACCCTAACGGGCACCATAAGGCGAATGTGAGGTGAGAGAAGAATAAATGAGATAGTCTTATTGGTTAAAACCTTACCGGGCACCATAGGGCGAAAGTGAGGAATATTTTTGAAAGAGGAAAAACAGCAAAAAATAAGAAAGGTTTGGGTTGAAGGAAAATAAGATAGCAACAATTCGATTGGACAGACTGAGTCGGATATTTAAATACATGGCATGGTCAAAGGAATCAGCCGTCATACCCAGATAATTTTTGTCTTTACTTCAAAATACCCTTACTCCCCTTCAAATTCATATTTTTAGCATCTCATTGATCAAAACCAGTTGCCAGTCGAAAGCTAACTACCATCTTCTCATGTTAAAAGGCATAATAACATTGGTCAAAGGAAAAGAGAAAATAAAAAAGAAGAGGATGGCGATCAAGTCCGAAGGAAAATGGAAGGAAAAGAAACAAAAAGGGAGAAAAGGAAAAGAGGGTTGCAAGAGAAAGTTGAAGAAAACCTGGCAATGAACTGCAAAGCAGAATGAAACAAGAAAATGCAGACGATGGAAGCAGGGCCAACAACAATGCCAGTTCCTAACCATCATTTTATAACTAATAAGATTGTTCACTGATTTATACAGAGACAAAAGATTCAAATTCTCACTAATCACTTTAAAATGAATGTGACCAATGTGGGAGAAAACATCAAAAGAAAAAAAACAGCAGTAATAGGGGAGAATCCACAAAGGAGGACTCACTCAATAATCAGGAACCTACCCAAATAGCAAGGGAGGTATTGTCTTTTCAAAATTCACACCCCAGTTATCAAACTGACGGAATATTTTTCTGCATTTTTCATTTCATGCATCAGGAGCCCACCTGGATAGCGAGGGAATACTTTTCTGCATTTTCATTTCATGCATCAAGCGCCCACCTGGATAATTAGGGAATATTTTTCTGCATTTTCATTTCATGCATCAGGCGCCCACCTGGATAATGAGGGAATACTTTTCTGCATTTTCATTTTTCATGCATCAGGCACCCACCTGGATAACGAGGGAATACTTTTCTGCATTTTCATTTCATGCATGAGGCGCCCACCTGGATAACAACGGAATACTTTCTGCATTTTCATTTCATGCATCAGGCACCTACCTGGATAACGAGGGAATATTTTTCTACATTATCATTTCATGCATCAGGCGCCCACCTGGATAACTAGGGAATACTTTTCTGCATTTTCATTTCATGCATCAGACGCCCACCTGGATAACGAGGGAATAGTTTTCTGCATTTTCATTTCATGCATCTGGCGCCCACCTGGATAACAAGGGAATATTTTTCTGCATTTTCATTTCATGCATCAGGCGCCCACCTGGATAACGAGGGAATACTTTTCTGCATTTTCGTTTCATGCATCAGGCGCCCACCTGGATAACGAGGGAATACTTTTCTGCATTTTCATTTTTCATGCATCAGCCGCCCACCTGGATAACGAGGGAATACTTTTCAGCATTTTAATTTCTGTTCAGGTGCCCACCTGTATAACGAGGGAATACTTTTTAGCATTTTTAATTCCTATTCGGGTGCCCACCTGTATAACCAGGGAATACTTTTCAGTATTTTTTAATTTCTGTTCAGGCGCCCACCTGGATAACGAGGGAATACTTTTCTGCATTTTCATTTCATGCATCAAGCGCTCACCTGTATAACCAGGGAATACTTTTCAGTATTTTTTAATTTCTGTTCAGGCGCCCACCTGGATAACGAGGGAATACTTTTTAGCATTTTTATTTCTTTTCAGGCACCCACATGTATAACAAGGGAATACTTTTCTGCATTTTAATTTCTTTTCAGGCGCCCACCTGTATAACGAGGGAATACTTTTCAGCATTTTAATTTATGTTCAGGCGCCCACCTGTATAACGAGGGAATATATTTCAACATTTTAATTTCTGTTCAGGCGTCCACCTGTATAACAAGGGAATACTTTTCAATATTTTAATTGTTTTACTAACAAGAGTAACATCATAACACATGGAAAGCCTCACACTGGGGCAGAGGAAAAAGTTTTCTTTGCTTTTATTTTTAAACATGTATCGACCTGGAAGCAAGAAACACATTTTGAAGTCACACGAAGGGATGGAAGGAGTATATCAGAAACAAGAAATAATAAAAAATCCACAAAAAGAAGGATGCAAATAAAGAGCAACATGTGATATGGAAAAGCAAGACAATGCAAGAAGACAAGTCATAGATAGGATTTTCTTGTAACTCATAAGATCAAAGCTTAGAATAGCTTCCTTATTTTCATTTTATCCCGGTGTAATAAGGAGTTAGTCAGTGATTATAGCAACAACAACAGCAACAACAAGTCTTGGTAGTTTTAAACTACCAGACCTTCCCGAACTACACTGACCTGATTCCTATTTAGCCCAGGATATGTAGGCAACCTCTAAAGCAGGGTGCGGTCCAAAGTTTTTCAAAATGCTTCTTACGGAATATGCCAGTGGGCAAATATCTATCATTACTACTCACTTATCTTTGCACTGAAACTCTTCGTGTTCCCGAGCAAAGAGGGCAACTGTGAGCACGTGATTTTTGCCCTGAGCAAATAAATTCCAATATAAATATATAAATAAATACAAAAATAGTTTTTGGTGTGCAATTGTGTGATTTAATTGAAATACTTATGTGTTGGCTTTTAAAAATAAATTTGAAATTAAAACTACAAAAGGAATCAATTAGAAAATATCACAAAAAAATAAAAATTTAGAAAAAATCAACAAAAATACAAAATACCGGAAAAACAAAAGAAAATGGCAAAAATATCATGAAATACCAGAAAAATCAGGAAAAAATAGGAAATAGAAGAAATATAACAATTGAAAATAAATACAAAAAGAGAAAATTGAAATACAAAAGAAAATACCAAGAAATAATTAAAATAGAAAAAAAAAATACAATACGACTTGGGCTATGTAATGAAATATATATACAATAGATAAGCCCAAGTATAATAGGCCCAAAAGACCAGCCTGGTCTGCCTAAGCCCTTAGCCAAACGACGGCATACATGCCATTAAAATCTCAACCGTTGATGAAATCAATCCAACGAACCAGATGAGGCGGTTCAATTGGAAATCAAACGATGCCGTATAAAAGACTAATCTGGGCTGTTTAATGGGAATGATCAGATGGATGGCATTAAGTCTCATTAAAAGTTAAATGACACAATATGATGAAATAATCCTGGCCGTTCAAACTTAAACATCTAACGGATATAAATCATCCTTTCACTTAATCGAACGCTGCCGTTTTGAAAGAAGAGATCCAGGCCGTTGATCTTGGTTGATCCAAAGGCCAGGATTACATGAGACGAAGGGAGTATAAATATGCTCATCTCTGTTCAAAACACCTATACTAACATTCATTATACACTATAAACCCTAGCCGCCTCCCCTTCTATCTTCTTCTTCCTTAGTCTCCCATGGAGACTGGCCGGACTGGCCTATCACAACCACCGTCTCCGGCTCAGGCAGCCACCAAATACTTCACCCCTACCCATCAAACCTTGCAACCACCATAAAAACCCTATTAAACCAAAAACTCCTTTTTTCTTGAAACTCCGGTCGCCGGAACCATAGCCGGCGACCTCAAAACCTATGAACTAGCCTTCGAGATTAACATCATAAGACCATCCTGAGGCGATCTTTCACCTCATCTAGGTGGATGGTCTCGAATGTCACTGGAACTCTTCAAATATAGCAAAAAGACTCGCCGGAACCCTACTACGGGCGAGCACCCGAAAACAACCTTACCTCAAAACATTTAATTCAAGCCCAGATCACCCCACACCTACCAAAACTCAAAAAAGAAGCCTCATCAGAGAAGGCCAACAGTCAGAAGACTAAAAGACTTCAAAATTTTGAAGACCTGTAAAGAAAGAAAGAAAGAAAGAAGAAATAAAGAAGAAAGAAAGAAAATAAAGAAAGAAAAGAGAAGGGAAAAGAAAGCCCCGAAAAAAAAGAAGCTAAGTTTTACTATCCCTGTTCCTATTTTCTTTGTCTATTTGATTCTAAAAATATTTACTTAATATGTTTCTTGATATTTTTTGTGAGTCTATCTCTTCTGCATGCTTAAGATGTACCTCTGTTTTGTTACACATGCCTAAGTCTGTTATAGCGTTTTTAGGGTTCTTAATGTTTATTACGCGTGAATCATGAGTAAATAGGCCTGTTTATGTGTTTGTTCATCATGCTCTATCTAAAATTAAACTTCGATTAATTGGGATTCAACCATTATCAAACTTTCCCTCTGAGTTCTAATTGATTGAAAGTTGATTTGCGATTAAGGCTATATGTGCAAAATAAAATGAACTGGCTATATTTGTAATTTGATTCATTTGTGAGTCCATTCTAAATCTTTGGATGTTTGTGATTTGGGTCATGGTTGTAAAGACTTTGTGGTTATTTCTAAAAGCTAAAGTATGTGGCTATTTCCGAAAAATAAATTCTGTTCGTTAAAGTGGCTATCTCTGTTATGAAGTGGTTATATTGATTTCTTAGTTATATTAAGTGGTTGTTTTTGAAAACTTATCTCTATTAGTTAATTAGTTTCCATGTGTTAATAAAGGGCTATATGTTAAATAAGGGATTGGGTCTGTTAAATGTGGTCTAAATATAAAAGGGATTTGGGGATAAAACTGGCTAAGTCTTAAATTAGTTATAAAAAGTAGTTACTAGTTAAATATCTCATAACCCTAAGTTTGCCAGACCTTAGTAGGTCGGGTAAAATGAGATAAATAATAAGGGTTTAACAGGAAATAATAAATGACATTCCTTAAAATTTAATAGAGCCTATGGGGCTAAAAATGACTTTAGTGTCTAGCATTCCTCTAATTAACTACAAAATAAAGGATAAACTGGGCATTATTAAAAGGCAGTCCTGTAATAAACCTTAGCAAGTGAGGGTAACCAAGTAAAAGACACCTAATGGAACACTATAGAATTGCCTAGAACCTTCTAGCAAGGGCTCTAAGGCATTTCGATACACATTCAAGGAATTAATCTATAAATAATTGAAAAGAACAAGGGGAGGGGATTGAAAATAACTTATTTGAATTTCCCCCTAATCCCCCCCAAAACTAATCTATAAATAGGCAATTATAGAGCCTGAAAAAGGGTCCAGATTTTGAAACTAAGAAAAAAAGGTTCCACACATAGTTCTGAAATCGATAGATAGTTCTGAAATTTGATTCTTTATACTACAATCCTTAGATGATTAATTTGGGTATTAATTTGGGAGTTCCTGCTGGGTCTATTATCCATCAATTCATTTGGATTCTGCTTGATCTCTTCGATTCTACTTTGTTCATTTGTTGGACTTTTATATTTGGGATTCTGTTTGCTGCTCTGTTGTTATTTTGCTAACTATTCTTCATCCTCAAAGCCTAGACTCATAGATTGCTTTTGAATCAGGTACACTTCCATTTCCTGAAGATGTAATCGCACATTGTGTTGAAGAAATGAAACTGCATGAGTCATTTGGATGAATTCACTTTTGTTTATTCTTTTAGTTTGTAATTGTTATTTCCTAGACTCATTGTAATTCATTAGGATCGTTTGTAATAATTAATCATTATATGAGGATTGCTATAGATTAAAATAGAGTAGCTAGAGATAAATAATTAGAAATCATTCTCACCTAATCTAAGTTTAAAACAGGCTAATACTGAAATTAATTCGCCTATAAAATCAGTATATATAAGTTCGATAATTAACTACTTCTGTTAATTAGGTTTTGAATTAGGATCAATTAGTTCAGAAAAGGTAATAAGTGGATTAAGTTTGAACTATTTTGTCAACCAGTTTTACTTAACAACGATTTACTATAGGTTAATTTTAGAATTCTGTAATTGTTATAATTCAAATCTGTCTAGCTAATGTTTCTAGATTGTTTTCCTTTAGTTAAAATTAGGTAACAATCAAGTTTACAACTAGTATTGTGAATACTACTTAGGTACTTGAAATCATAGTATTAACACCGAATCCTTGTTCTTAGAGTGTTCAATTAGTGATTAGAATTCAAAATTAATATTGATTGATATGTAATCTAGTGTTTCTAAAATAATAAAAATCTTATTGGTTTCTTCTGTCATTTGAGGAACATCTGTTGAAATTACAAATCTGCTCTACATTTCATCCATTTACTATGGGCCTGGTTATGAATATAGGCCCAGATTTGATTAAAGTTACTTTAGGGTCCTTGAGTGGAGATACTCACATACACTAGCTTCAGAGGCCCATTTGCACACAATGGACTGTTAACGCAGTCCAAAAGTTCAGGCCTAGTAATAAATAATTGACCTGGACCTAATATTAATGAATTTAGAAAATACAAAACCATATTCTAATTAGGAGGAAAAAATAGAAATAGCAAAACATAGTATATGATAAGTTTGGACTTCTAAAAATAAGGGATGAGCCACGTATTAAAAATAAAAAGACACACGGGGCCCCCATATGAATTTTAATATAAATGTTAGACTCGGAAGGACCGTTTAGCGAATTTTTCGGTCTTTCCTAAAGATAATAAGGCGTAGACGTTATAGGCACGACTAAAATATACATCCTTAATACGAGTGCACATTTATGTGACTCAAATCTATAATCCCAGCGAAGCTGAAATGCACCAAAGTCACAGGCGTACTAGTTGCGGTGTGACCCGAAATGCATTTTCGTGACGTTGCAAGTCGTTAAAATAACAAAACGGGACATTCACATTTGTAAAAACATATAAAGAAATCAAATAGGTCAAATTCAACAGTTGAGCGACCGTGCTAAAACCACGGAATTCGGGAGTGCCTAACACCTTCTCCCGGGTTAACAGAATTCCTTATTCGGATTTCTAGTTTCGCGGACTGTTAAAACAGAGTCATATTTCCTCAGATTCGGGAATAAATCGGTGACTTGGGACACCATTATCTTCCCAAGTGGAGACTCTAAAATCTAAATAAACCCCGTTCCGATTGTCCTTAAAGTGGAAAAACTCCTTCCCTGTTGTTATTACTAAATCCCTTCTTGGGGTGTACTAATAAATAACGGGGTATACTTTATCTTTGAAAAAGTATTAAAAAGGGAGGTTTGAAAAAGTAGTAATGGGGTATATAT